>CALNHX010005487.1:0-106051 GCA_940337035.1 Agriotes lineatus
CACACTGCAGATGGTTTGCTCTCCTAGAATTGTTATTCATCATTCCCGGGCTCCAATCTATTTTTTTCAATTTAGCAATCTGGACTATAAAAATGTGTAAGTGTATTAGCTAGTTAGTTTTTTAATACAAGAGAGGAAGATACGTCTTCATCTGTAAGTGTTTGTAAATTCTTCGCTGGTGAAATGAAAAATTGCGAAAAAAACTGATTTCTCATTAAAACGAAATTATATAATATTATCTAAAATTAGTGATGCGGAATTGACCAATTATTTAGTTGTTTGGGAACTAAATAATCAGTTTTAATGGTAGCACATTTGCAAAAAATTGTAGGTATAAAAATAATTGTTATTTGATAATCATGTCCTTTTAGTATTCACTACGAAACGAAATTAACAGATAATAAACAGCTCATATTACAAAACTAACGTTAACTGTAACGAACGTAAACTTTATATATGAGTCTGCCAAAATTATAAAGTGACCATGGAAAACAGTTAATGAAAAATAACGCCGAAGTCATCTGATTTCATTAAATTTTGAGTGTGATAATCAAGAACAGTTAAGGCCAGGTCTTTACTACCTCTTTGCTAGTTTGACAACTATGCAGATTTTTTTCAAAAATACTTCTCGGGTTAATTCATTTATTTATTACGGTTTATTATATTATATGCTTTCAACGAACATTTTATAGGGCAATTAGTTTTTTTACGTTGGCAAAATCTGTCGTCCTCATGAAAAAGTGATGCTACAAAAACAACTCTTAAATAGAATAGAAGTAAAGTGTCAGTCTAATCTTTCACTGGAAACAATTATCTACAATTTCATTCAAACTGACGTTAAAGATCATTTTAAGGAACTAATTTTGCTCTCCGTTTCTGTGTCACCCTTACAGCTTCGGTAGCTCTAAAGTCCTGAATACAATAAATATAAAAAACAGCTAATTGAAACCTCTTTCGTCGAGAGATAAATCACACTAAAAGATATCAGGGTAAACAAAAAATTAATATTGAACGAACTATTAGCGCAGTTAACACCCATAAATTATTCATGGAGGCGTTCGTTATTCATACCCGACCATACACGGACGCTAAACTAGCGGAGCTTCCCAATATTTTGCCTGCAAAAGTGGAACAAAAGGAAGGAAACGCTCATTCCCGCAAAGGATCTTGATAAGGCGACTCAAAGAAAAGACTAATTCAAAATCCAATAATTCCTTACATATTTGATTATAATCGACGCTGTAAACGCGCGGTTGCTCGAGGTGGCGTGCTGTTAAATGTAGTCTTGGAGATATCGATTATACAATTCGAGAACACTTTTAACAAATTCATTATTGGTCACGCCGCGGGGGAATTTTTTGATTGCTACTTCATCCTCAAAGCAGTCAACTTCGGCTCATCTCAATATCTCAAAGCGAGAATTATTTATCCCGATCCGCGCGCGAAATTGCGAAATTATTTCTTCCTCGTTAACGAGACCAATTCCGTATATTTTCGTTCGTTAAATAACTCGCCATTATTCGAACCGGCGAATTCCGGCAGTGTGCGACGCCGAGCCAAGAGGGAGAGTGACAAAATACACAAAAGGATTTATGTAAACTTGACTCGAAGACAGCTAATATGTAAATATTATCGTTAGGAATTATGCACGCAAGTTGAAGCACAACTTCTCCTTTAAAACTAAATTTGCGCTGTAAAAAGCCGATTAAAGCGAAATGTTTAACGTAACGTTAAGCCGGATTTTCCGTGATGACTGTTGAACTTATGAAAGCCTGGAAAAAAGCAGGCCTTATAAGTCATGCTTAAAACAGCAAAGGTTAATTATTGCAGCATTAAACGCAAATTACACTAAGGCATGTTTATTCAAGTGGGCTTATTTTGCAGGAACTCTTAGGTAATTAAAATCGGCGTTACTTTATGAAGTAACGCTTTCCAGCTTCATAAATTTGAAGATTTACATCACGGGGTATTTACTCTGGAATTAGCGCTGGCCTTAATGACGATCACAAAAAACTTGTGGCCATTGCAGGTCCAGTTGCGTATTCCACCTGCGATTTTAACAAAGTCCCTCATAATCCTCATGAAGATTAATTTAAAACAACAAAAAGGTACACCAAATAACGAGATAAAATTTGTAAGTTTAAATTTTACACATAAAATGCGAATGAAACTGAGAAGCAGCATCTTAAAATAAAAACAGATAAATCACAGCACACGTACCATACGACACATAGGTCTTCTTTAAAGCAAAATGGAGAAAATCGATTGAAAAAAGGTTGACTTGCAAACTAAAAAAATAAGCCGAATTTTATAAAGAAAATCAAATTTCGCAAAAGCGGGATTTCGATTTTTTACAAGTATAACGTCTCTTTAAAAACTAGAGATCTCTCTTTAAAGTACGAACATAAAGTAGAATCTAGATCTATACGTAAAAACATCGACTTTAGAGAAATGGAAATGTCTTCCATTCAATTAGATAAGTAGAAATAAGGTAAAAACAATACTCCCGAAGTCATTACGGGAAAAAGCGAAATTACAATTCGCTTACCTATCGAAAATATTATAAGCACAGGTCCTGAAGGAGAAACCAGCAAGGAAGATACCGAATTGTTCAACGTGACATTTTTAGAATTATCAGAGATGCACTTCTCATCTATCCACGAGGTTGATGTGTTAGAACCTTATAGAAAAAGCATTGAAACCAACCTCCACAAACACCATCCACAGACAGATTTCGAAACGACCGTGACAACTATTTTGTATACCAGTGGCCTCGCAGATTAGTTCTAAAAGAGACGAATAGATAATTCTCAAATAAGTGAATAACTAGATACCAGCATTCTACGACAATTGCAATCGTTCGCAAAGATAAGTCTTTCATGTTCCAGTAGCTGTTACACCAGAAGGCCAATACGAGTTTATACAGATGCCATTTGGCCTTTGCAATGGTTCAACAGGCTTTCTCCGATTTATTGACGAAATATTCCAGGATCAAGGAATCACCACCTGGTACTATTGGAGGGGCAAATTCATTCCGATTAATTTGGTTTATCATAACAAAGAAGTTGCCTCAACATCAGAAACGTTAAGAGACCCTTCTGGTAGGCCACGATGTACTTGTGAAAGCTATGCATCGCTCCACATACTCCAGCTACTAACAGCCTTGAGACTTTTACCACACCAGAAGTTATTTGGTCGTATCCTAAAGCTACAGCTAGAAAAATTAGCAACAGAGGAAGAAAGGAAGGTCAAAGAAAAACAAAACCGATGTAACTACTGGAAAACATAACAAGAAAGATATTGTCATTAAAAGTTACCAAAGCAAAACCTTGAAAATCGATTTAAGCCTTTCCAAAACCTCAACTGATACGCAAACGTCGTTCCAAAAACACCAACATAGAGCTGTGAGTACAAGGAATCGCTAAGAAAGTGTTAGGTGCAATAATCCGTCAGCAACATCATAATGGGGAAGTTTCCTGAATTTATCCCTGACATTTTAATTGTTTCATATACAAAACTAAATATAAATTTAATAGAAGCTGTGCAGAATTCCCTCTAAAGAAATATTAAAACTCGGCTTAGAATTCAATTAGATCACTAGTTTCGACTTTACTGTACATA
Source organism: Agriotes lineatus (assembly GCA_940337035.1). Classification (NCBI taxonomy): domain Eukaryota; kingdom Metazoa; phylum Arthropoda; class Insecta; order Coleoptera; family Elateridae; genus Agriotes; species Agriotes lineatus. Next base: position 3,622 of record CALNHX010005487.1, read on the forward strand.
TTTCTAAAACAAAAGTTACATACATTTGATTACGTTTTTGTAGTTTTTACACTACGCATTAGAGTTGGGTCGATTTCGTTATAGCTACAATTTGGACATTCTTGTAAGTGACTAGATATTGAATGATTGGTTCACTTGATTTTTCGTGAGGCGATGTACAATGTACACGTACAAGTAAGAAGACATTTAAAACACCCGCTGTAAGTTTTTTCCCGCAGTAAGTAAATTGATTTTCGCCGAGCTACATATGGACGGCCACATCGCTAAAACGGGATTTTAATAAAACTATTAAATTGAAAAGTAAAAAGTAATTAAACCGCTCAAATTGGGCAAAGCTCGCCGAAGGCAGATATCCGCTTTAAACATAAATATCGCAATTTGCAGCGCTGGAAGTGTTTCGTTTAGAAATAATGCGAGGGGTAAAAAGTTTAAACTGCGAAATGATACAAAGCAAAACTCCCGCCCTACGTGTGAATTTCACAGATAAAAGAGAAATTGTTTTGTTTTAAAATGAGCAGGTACACAGTTTTGTATGAAAGCCGAAGAGCTGCCGGGAAAGCAGATTATTTAAATTACGATTTTCGCAAAGTTCGTTTTAACTTCCATAATTATTTCAAAGGCCCGCTAATACACCTATGAAAATTATTGTTCCGAGTTTGGATCTTTCATGTTTTATGTAAAGCGATGATATTTGTGTCTTTTTGCGGGTAATTTTAATGCGGATTAATTCACAACCGCAAATCTGTTTACTGTTACAGCTGACGGGTATAATTTTTTTAAATAGAACACACAAATCAGCTTTATGGTTGCATAACTTTTGCTAACTCGTAATTTGAAGTTTCTAGTTTGGTATTTTTATGAGTTAAGAGATTTCCAATGTAATTTACAAAATAATAAAAAAAAACATTTTCAGCATCACTTCTTCTAACGTTTAATTTAGAAATCCCCCTAACATTAAAACTTTATTTTACTTCTTTTATAACTTTTGCCTCGTGCATTGCTAGTTTCAAAATTGTTTTCCTTCACTGGGTAATCTCTAAAGCTACTGTGTGGTGTTTTAATATTGTGCGTCTAGCTTTAGGTATTTTTCCACAATAAATTTATATTAATGTTTTTAATTTTTCAGTGCGGCGAAGTACGCAAAAATATGATGAATTCATTCATTAGGGGTCAATATTTTCTGCCATCCCTATAATGTTAAAGTTTGCAATTGACTAAGCCTACTTTCATAGTACTCGTAGTGTTACAGTTTTCTTAGTTCAAATTCATGATAATTCTAGAATTGCTTAATATTTACATTTCGCTAATAATAATCGATATAAATACACAATTATATTTTATCAATCTAAAAACTTAATAATACATACCTACATTGGTATGTATATGTTACGCACAAACTTAAAACGCTTAGTGAGCGAAAAAATCAACCACTACGCGTTGTGGACGGTGTTAGACGACCAAACACCAAAATAAAATAATTTATCGTTTTGTGGTCGTTCCAACTAACCACGACGCGTTGTGAGCGAATTAGAACGTTCACAAAAAGCAGATGTCTTTTTGAACCGTGAAACGGGAATATGGTTCCCTGCTGTATTGTTTATTTTCATGAAACATGTATATAGCCAGCAGGGTTAAATGTTGTAATCTAGCATAACAAAATGTGCAAGCACAGTCGTATTGTGCGTCCATCGATCAATTTCACGCGTATAGCGTTAGATATGGATCCTTCAGAGATGCTCTCGGGGATTTTCAACGTAATCATCATTAGCCAGCCTACCTTGCCCCAAGCTAGATATGGTCGAACGGCTGTTAGTGCATTGTGCGAAATCACCTATGACAAGATAAATAGAATGTCTTAATAGGCCTTGCAGTATTTCAAGTCTGAGTGCAGCAAACAATGTTTGCATATCCAGCAAACCGTGTATATTCGAGACGTCCATTGTAAAGCCGTGACGTCAGCCGTCATTACGGCACCAGCTGCAGTCAGGGTAATTCTCCAACATAGTATGTGCTCCACGTGTAATTCAAGATTTTATGAAGCAATCCAAAATGAGCCAAACTCGAAAGTACACAGCCATTCTCAGGGACCGATAGGTAACTTAATACTCAAGGGTAATACCACAAGTAGTGGATATATTTTTGACAAATATTTTGCCTTTCCATGTAAATTATTGCGTTTAAATTTCACGAAACAAAATCATATCAAAAATGTCACAAGCCGAAGGCGAGTGACATTTAAGTGTGATTTTGTTGAGTGAAATTTGTAATAATTTCTATGGAAATGGCAAAATATTTAAAAAATATATATCCACTTCGAGTGGTATTTGGGACGACTATTTAACAATATTAATACATAACGAGTAACTTTATTGAAAAATAATCCAACAATTAATATTCATCCTCAATTAAATTCAGCAGAATACTTCCAAAACACAACCTTTTAAAATTTTTAACGCAAGCTAAACTTTGTTCACACAGTGTTTAGTTTTACGTAACCTAGCAATATCACTAAGGACAGAACATCGTTACTAAGCGATATTTTGCAACAAGGCTATTTAGTTTTTGAGTACGTACATTGTTTTGTGAATATTTTGCATGGTGCCCAATATTCAGTGATATACTGCTGTTATTGGTTGAAAAACGCAAATGTCTGTAATATTATTGGCTTATATGTTATAGTGTTGAATAGTCATAGGAATATATTATAGTTTGAGCGATAAGCGGGCATTCCAGCTGTGGGAGAATCGCGCTAAAAGGAATGCCCTTACGTATGTAAATTTCACCAGGTTTTCATGCATCACAGCCGGTTTCAGAGAGGACCAGCTTCAGGCAGTTTAAAGTTTGCGATTTCAGGAGCAACTACTTCGGCGCTATTTTAATATTGTTTTATGAATGCGCAAAGGTAAATGCGAGTAGCGCCAAGCTATATCGCAAGTAGTGTGAATTTTACTTTATATTTGTGTTTAAGAATAGTCGTTCCTATTTTTCTTCGTTATTTACTTTATAAATGTATTTGTGTTTCAAAGTCAATATATCTGTATAAGTCATGTGTATGTTCTCAGTATCAGCTAGAGAACCCTACAGGTGTCAACCGGCTTCCTGTTTTTTCTTTGTTTTGAAAATAGTGATCATTCCTAGCCACAACTGGGATATTTAACAGTTTTATGCATACTAAGCTAACAAGGTAAACCAACAAGGCGAATTAATTATCAAAATACTAAAGTGTACGAGACGTCTCAATTAAGTATAACGTTCCAATGGCGGGGCAAAACAAACATCTTGTTCAGGGTTTGCTCGTTTAACGCCGTCCAAAATGCACAATGGCCGTTTGTTTGGCTCACTGGATATTTTCGGCGTTTCGAAATAACAAATACATATGCAGGGTGTCCATTTAGTGCAATGGTCTCCGATTACGCCTTTTTTTCCGATAAAAAGTTTGATTACGGTGATCCTAATGGGATTGTGGGGGAACACATTGAAAAGATCAATTTTTTAAATGGAACACCCTGTATTTCTTTACAGCTATTCAAGCCCCTATAGGTTCTACGTTCATCTCTAACTTGTATTTTAATTTGCCTGCAGTGGTTTCAACTTATGAATGTTTTTAGGATGTTTTTGTCAATATCAAGCTTTCATTGAAAACATAATATTTTCTCAACTCTTTAATTATGCTTCTCTAAAAATTGCAGAGGTCATCATGTAGGATTCAAAAATACTAAAGTTTCATAAAAACGGGACATTTCAATACAGGGTGTTCAAAATACCGGTTCAAATTTCAATATTTTTAATCTTTATTTTCTCAATTTTTTTAAATGGAATTACAGGAACAAATAGTGTCTTAAATTTCCTTTATTTTGATCCCACTTTAATGTGAAGATTGTTTAAGAAATTAAGCTTTTAATAAAAAGTCACGATGAATGTGTACTATTTGGCGCATGGTTATAATAGTGCTGGTAAAAAAACCAATTCGACGTTTAACCGGCTTTCGGTTAACCGCGGATTTTCATAAATCAAACACCGGTAAACCAGTTAACCAATAATCTGATTTTAAACCGGTTAACAATCCGGATTATATACCTGTTTAAGAACCTGTTTGCAAACCTTTTTAAGAACCGATTTGTAAACTTCTTTAAGTGACGGTTTGTAAACCGGTTAACGAAGTGATTTGAAAACCCCTAACAGTTTAAAACCTGTTTATAAGCCGAATCAAATACATCCTTGTCGTACGCAAGGTGCAGCTTCTGGGATTTCTATTTTCTTTCCTATATTTTCGTACTGCTTGATTGTAAGGAATTCTAATAATATGCAGGTCTTAATCATCCACTCCTACTTTTTCATTGTTTGAAGCAGCACGTTGTGTTGAACTATATCTTGATTATCAATAACGCATACTTGAATATTGCAGAAAAAGAACGTTTTTCTCTCACAAAGGTTGCTCTCCTAAATCCCAACTGGGGTGTGTAGCTGCTTGTCTACTGGGCTGTGTTTAAACAATTCTTCAATATAATTTTGCCATGTTTTCGTGTTTTGTAGATCACAGTAGCGTCTAACCCTTTTAAGCAGTTTGAAGAGATCGTGTATTCTTCTCTAGTACTTTCCGTTGAACCATATTTACTTAGAACTTCTAATTTCTCTTCCATCTCTCTTTCGATGTTGCTATATTCGCTCATTTTTATCTGTTCTGTCTTCCTTTTCGGTTCACTCAATTGCAAGACATCTACAATATTATCCATAGTTTTCTCTTCTGTATCTTTTCTGATTTAAGATATTGTTCACCCACTACTTTTAAGCCTCTTAAATAAAAGTCAGTGTCAGCTTCTTCTGGTTACCTTTTTTTGTTCAAGTGCTGTATAATGATTTCGAGTATTTAAAATCCCAGCCATTATTATTTACACTGCCCTCTATTTTTGAGTTTCGGAATGTTCCGTGGAATATTATAAAGAAACTGAAGAGTATGTCTTCGCAAATACATAGACAAAGACCACGTGACCAGGGACACTTGGAAATTTAGTAAATTTCATGTTCTGATGTGACATTCAAGCACAGATGTTACATTTTTAAGCATTGACGTTCGTGGTGTTAATGCTCACGTTGCGTTAATTTTCTAACTTCAGAGCTAAGTTACTTGCTTTTGAAATGTTGCAGGTATGTACCTTCTTATAATTTGTAAATTATTTAATATGTGGCACGCCACTGCTACTTGCCAAATTTCGAGGTGCAAACATGGTTGGCAACCGTGTTATTTGGGTTGCCTATATTATGTGGCCAATAGACATACGATCTTCAATCGTTTTCGATGATCATGCAAGCTGGTTCACGAAACTCCAACCACCCACTTTTTGGAACTGTAACCCTACGTACGTATCTCACGAAAACACAGATACCCAACATTTATCGTAAATACAAATTATATGGAGTTATTATTATTAAAACTTTCGACTCATTTATTCGAAACGAAGGGATGCAATTTCAGATAGTGCTCTGTGGTGTAGATAAGGCTACATTTGCATGCATCCCTACCCCATTCACCATATACATGGTTTAATACATTTAGATAAATATTGGGCATGAGTGTTGCCATGAAATGTGTACGTTGGGTTGCAGTCTCAACTAATACGGGGTTCGAAAGTTGGCAGCGTACCCTGCATAATCTGGTTACCGATTTTAACCTCTTAAAACTTGAGCTTACATTGTGCAGTTACAATTTTAGCTTGGCCAAAAATAAAAATCACATACTTCCGAAATTATTAAATATGAATATTGTATTTTATATCCGTTGTTTACGCGGTTGTTGTTGATACATAATAATTATTTCAAAAATCGTATAAAATTGTTGCTGCAATATTTTAGGCATTTTTAATTTTAAATCCCATAAAAGCTCTAATAAAAATAAAGTGCCCGAACAACGTGTTGTAAACCGTCAAAACAGCATCTCCGCTTTTAAAACTGGGCGAGCCAGCGTGGTTTTTCTGGACATTTAGTTGGAAACAAGCAATAACACAAGTTTTAACTGGCTCTCACGCCGTATTTATAAAATTAGCGAAATTTCCTAGTTAGCGAACTTAGAGAAGCGAAAGCGGGCATATTTCATTTGGCGGAGTTATTTTTTAAAGTTGTCAGGAATGGTGCCGTGTAGTTTTCCGGGAAATAATTGGATTACATCGGGCGAGTTTACAACTAGCGGGAAGAAAAATTTTAAGCGCGAGCGGAATTTACATTCGGAATGAGGCGGCAAAAAATCAGGATATCTATTCCTCCCGCTCAAATTGTTAGTGCAAAAAATGGCGGAGGGCGAGAGAACGGAATCTTTTCCTTCATTTAATATTTACTATTACAGAAGTTATATCTCGTCGAATACCACAGATTTCCCCAAGGTAATAAGTTCTTTTGTTGTGTCTATTTCTTATTTTCTGAGCAAGTAGTAAGTGGATATCTGCCACATTAATGCATTTAATTTAACCGCGGTTACATGAAAGACTGACGCAACGTACGGGCTGGATTCAATTTCAATGGTGCACACCATGAAATGGAAGTCGCAGACTCCAGAGAACGGGATTCCAGTCGATTGTACTCATTTATTATAACTTTTATTTCCTCGAAGCCCCAGTTTAATGTCTACGTACAACGGAAATCGATAGGGCGAAATGTGTCTGTTTGGGAAATGTTTATATTAGCTTTGCGCTTTCAATAAGTAAGTAAAGGGAGACGTTAGTGCCTGCGATTTTTATTAAGAAAACATTTCGCACTTCGGCTTTAAGTGAAAAATAACATGCATCGTATGACGCGTTATTGTTTGAGCATTCAAATTGCCAGTTCTGACAGCCAGCGGCGGCTCGTTTCCAACCTTTCTTCTTGTTTTCTCCGCTCCCACAAGCTTGGAACTTTGCTAACTTGCGACGTTTTAAATAGTTCGTAACTGATGCTACCATAAAGTATAATATAAGTATATAAGCTTGTTATACTGTGGTCCGAGCTGAGGTGCATATCAAACAAATTAGCACCGAAAGTCATACAAAGGTTTCTGAGCGACGAAATATATAAACGGAGCTATTCACACCTGAACCATTCCAGTATTTTTTGTATCTTTAATAAATTCTAGTATGGAAAAGCTATATTATAAGAAGTAAAAACTTAGATAATCTCAATATATAAAGAGGGGATAGAACTGGCGAAGCCTACTGACAAGGTTTCTCGCTTTGGTTGCAATTTCTTGCCTACTTGTGATCTGTAAGACAAGAAACAAATATTTTTTTGTCTTTCGAGTTTCTTTATGACATTTTTTTTTAAATTTGAATTAACACAACTAGCTTATGTTCTGGTATCGAACTCATTAATTGTAACTTGAACATATTCAACACATATGCAATAAATTTGTTTACTTTGATACGGTACCTAATAGTTCCAAAATGGTATCAAAACAACACAATGATCTTGAATGTACTTCAGGTACTCAAATTTTATCCAGTACCTATACAAAAAACATCGGATAAAGACGTGTTTATTAACAAGAGGAATCCAACAAGTAGATACGATGTCGCTGAAGCTCTTCATTCTTGCTGTTCACGATATTTTTAAAACCTTGACTCGTGATTCAGTGAGTGTGAACACTGATATCAAATACCTGAACAATCCCCGATTCGCTGAAATTATTGTTTTCATAAGCAGTGACACGCAGGATTTGAAACTAATGCTGGAAGATCTACACACATTATCAAACAGTTGAGTTAAAGATGAATCTCCACAAAACAATGAGCATGAGCCAAAAAAATATTCGCGTCACCATAGATAATCATACTCTGAAAACAGAAACATCAAACAACAGAAGTCTGACGGCAAATGGAACTATGAGGCTACCTTTGAAAAATTAAGTTTAATTTGAGGAATCCTAAAATACCCATAAATCTAAAAAAGAAAACATACGAGGCATGTGCGCCCTGCGGCGTAGAAACTGCTACATTAACGAAGAAAAGTAACTGTAACCCGACTGAGAATATGCCAGCCAATAGTAGAGAGAGCTATGCTAGACATTGGCTTTAGAAACGAAGCAATAAAACTCAATAGTCTTCTCCACGTACATTTATTTAAATTGGCGACATGTTTCGAAACCAAACTGATTTCATCTTCGGGGCATAATCACCAACTACAGAGGCATATGGATAACAAAAATGTACATAATAAAGAAATTCACTTACTGGTGGTAGAAAGCACGTGTTACATTTGTAGGTTAAATTGAGGTTAGGTTAAAAATTTGAAGACGAGGTAGGAATAAAATTCAAAAACAGCACATTGGAGAAGAAAAATTAATTAACCAGCAAACTACGTTATAAAGATCGTTATACTGGTTAATACATCACAATATAAAACTTAAAAATTAGAGCAAGATGCTGACATTGAAGATGTCAGTTCTAAGAATGAATTTTAATACAAAAGTAACTAGATAACAAGTCAAAAAATCCCTAGATTCAATGGCATTGCAAGTACCAGAGAGGGTCAAAAAATATAAGGAAGTCCCTGGAATTTACGGTGGGAAAGTATGATTCACTTCTCTGAGTACGACTATCCATAAAAAGAACAATAAGAAAAAAACAAGAAAGGACATCCAAATAATCTAGGAAACCATGGTAGTAACGTCACTATTGTATGGAAGTGAAAACTGGGTCAAGGGAAAAGGATGCAAAAATTCCTTAGATCAGTGAACAAATGCACACGACTAGAACACATCTGGAAGACATAATAAACGAATTACAAATATATCCAATTAGTGTAAATATACTCTAATACAAAGGCAAATGGACTGAATATAAACAGATAATGAATTCAGACAGATTTTCACACTTGCAACGGAAATATAAATCAAGCGGAAAAAGAAAACCATCGAGACCAAGAAAAAGATGGCAATTCGAGCCGGAACAGGCCAATGAGCCTATATCGTGACGCAGATGATGATGGTTATGAATGATGATGTTTTCCTCCTCTTTTTTAAATTACCAGAAAATCGTTGTTTTTATCATGTTCCCTGTTCAAGCAAAATTAGTATTTCCCTACAACAGTAGATATGGCCGAATGGAGAAATTATAAAAGTTATATTAGTAGTACAATTCTAGGCCTGGAATAATCTTAATATCGGAGCAAATGATTCCATGACTGAATGGGAACAGCAATGTGACTGTACACCTCAAAGGCGTGTGCTGATGGCATATATACCCTGAAATAAGTTTAAAATAACAAATATAATCAGGAAGAATAGCAGGACTTTAGACACTTATTATGACGTAGTACCATTAAGGGTCGGTTTTCCATGCTAAAACTAACAGTTTAACCTTAGAATATACTTAACTTTAGACTATGACTAATAAATTTGAATGAAAAATGTGACATTGGACACATCCGTTGCATACTATTCAGATCATTAAACCATAATCAAAGACTAGATCTACTAAGTGGTAGAATAACAGCGAAAGGAATATGAACAACTTAGTTGTTGAAGCTCCTGATGAACACCTTTACGAAAGTGGGCGAAGCGAAACTGAAACAGTTACTAGGACATAGGTGTTAGAAACTGTAGAGTCTTACACATAAAAACAAATAAAACGAGGATGACCCACATGCGTAAGCACAGGAATTTTTATATTAAAACAATGTCAACTAAGATCACTTTGGATGGCAACTGGTATAGTAGATAAACCAGGTGATTAAGTAAATACAATGTTAATTACGAAATAAAATTTGTTCACAACTAACCCAAAAGATGCGTCGTCTATGAGTTTCATGTTTCAAAACATTCTGTATTGTTTAATGCTTCACTTTCCTTAAAGTAGCGAAATCAAATAAAAATGCTCACAGACGAATTCTAACAAGCACAATGGTCCCCTTCATATGCTACACATAACTATGTGCATTGGTGGAAAAAACCCTAACACAAATATTTTATTAAAAAAATGGTCAATTCTTAATCGTGCGCATAATATCAATGTTTCGAAAACCTGTAGCAAATCTGTACATTTAGATTTGTGAGACTTATAAATTTTATAAGACTGTAAATAGATACACTTTACCCTTCCTACCTGCTGTAAAGTCCATTTGTGTCGTTACCCCCAATCCCCCCCCCCCTCTTCGCATATTTTCTTAAGTTTATCGTTTTTACGTAAAACGTAACAACTCTCTCAACATAAAATATCTTACACTTCCAGCTGTTACGCAAAACTTTTTTGTAGAATTGGCCATCTTTCTCACGACGATCCACAACAAAACGGCGTATTCAATAGTCGCCTGCTTTTCAGTGTGTTGGAAGATTTAGTTTAATTCGTTATAGTTTTTAATTTCCAATACAAATGAATATTAGAAAGTCTTCGACGAAATAAAGGTCACAATATATGTTCGTTTTAAATTAATTATTTTTGCAGCTCAATGGCCCTTTAACTATAGTTCGATTCCCACAAACTCCGACGGCCAGCACAAAGATATGTGTCAACAGTGGGGTCTTAACGCCTAAATCTCCAGAACGATGTGAGACCAATGTCCCTACAGTGGGGCTGCAACGACAAGGCTGACGAGAATAAATAAAATAGCTTGCATGTCTTAAACCATAAATTCTTACAGAGAACTCGCAGAATAGTTTGCCATTAGCGTAAAAATAAAATCGAAAGCTTCAAAAAGTTGAATTCCGCTCCCTGCAATATTCAAAACAAGAGTAATTGAACAAACTAATAATTGTAGTGTTGATACCAAAGCAAGTCAGAAAAACTGGCCAAAAATCTTTCACTTCGCTTCCTGATCTTTCCCAAGCAACGACAACTGCTTACTTGATTTTCCAAGCATTTACAGTACTTAATCTCAACAGCTACATATTTTATTTATTTATTATTATTCGCCAGTGTTGTTTTAAAACATTGTTATGTAAAGCACACATACACGGTTAGCTCAGCCGCACGAATGCAATAATCGTGTTGATTTTTTTTAAACACAGCTCGTGTTGGCGAATTTTAAACGAACAAAGATCATTATGCTTAAATCAAAAGCAATTGCAGAATATTAGTGAGGATACTTAGACGCCGGTTTTTTACAATTCAGCGTACACAGACATGTCGAGCAGCTTGTTCTAGTTTGGTACAATAGTTAATTGAGCTCAATTCGGCAAGTGCAAATAGTGTACAACCCATTTCGAGGCTCTTGCTCTCAATTACCAAATAATAGCAGGGATGTGTTCAACTGAAAGAACTATTTTATAATAGCTAAAATATTTACTGTATTCAAATTATCGAATTTTTCAACTCTGGAATTGTATAGATATATTGATATTGATATAAATTTTTAATTTGATTAAGATTTATCGCTTTTACTCGTTACTGAAGCAATGAAAGGTAGCTAGCTATTCTCCCCAGCAGGATTCTCTGTTGGAAAAACATTGTCGATAACTGCTTTGAGCTAATTAGCAAATAAAGTAAGAATGTGAAATTTCTTTCCAACCGGAAACCTCTTTATCCTTCTTATCAAGTAAAGCTGGCGACGAGACGCCACTGCTGGTGCAGTTCTGGAAAGCCTCAATTGCGGAAATTAAAAAGTGCTTAGTCTTTCCGCAGAAAAAAACTGGCCTATCCTCTATCCCACAGCACGGCTGATTGTTTCGGTTTTAATTACAGTAATAAGTGGCAGTGCATCGCAGAGACAGCAATAACGTCGCAGAGATCGCGAGTCAACAATACGAGAAACCACACACAATTTCACGTTCTAAGCATCACAAGCTGTTATGCAATAGATTATTAGACACTCGCTTTACAAGGTCCCATATGCCTCTAATCTGTCTAATTACCCGTCAAGGTACGTCAGATTACGTACGGCGTATGTGTTAAGTTGGAAAATCGAGTTAAACAACTTGTAAATGACGTATTTTAATCAACTGTTGTTGCCAGGGCCATAGCGAGTTTCCCCTAACGTGCCATTTAATAAAAATTACACCGCAGGAATCGATCTGAGCCTGCTCTTGCCGGGATCGTGGACAAAAAATGTTCAACAGTCGCTCTCGCGAAAATGGCATTCTACCTTTCCTGCCAGTAGAGGTTTTGCAGAAGTTAAGAGTGAATACATCTCAATTACAATTCGGATATGAGTTAAGGAGTAATTCTCAGAATTAAAATCGGCAGTTAGAAAGAGATATACCTTAGAAATGGTTATTATTAAAATTCGAGAAGGCGAAATTTCGATCGAAACATAATCATAATATACAGGATGGTATTATAAGCATGATAAGCATTAGGAAGGGTACAAATAAACGAAATTAAAGATGACAACAACAGCAACATAAATGATAGAATAGCTAACGATCCTAAACATGGTGGAAAAGAACTACAAATACATGAAATACACCAAGAAATCGAAGAACAATTAAAAATAGAAATAGAAAATATTAATTCGGAAGATATACCAGATATCGTTGAAGATACTCTCAACTCCCGACGTCAGCTGTGACTGTTTTCGCTGGACTACAACCCATTCGAGCTCAGATTCGAGGGAAAGAGCTGTGAAATGAGATATCCACAACTGGAGAGAACGGAGGGCACTTCGGAATGAGCTGTAAGGGCAAGCGGTCGCGATCGGCATTCATAAATATGAATCTGTATTAAATATATGAAATAAACGGTTTTTCTGTATTTTTTACATTATTAACGAAGATTCTTTTACAATACATTGAAAGTTTTAAAAAATATGAAAAAAATAAGGCATAAGAAAAGTATGACTGGAACACTTCACTAACAGTACTACTATACCAGAAGAGGAACTAGACTATGCAGGAAAATTATCGCCTTATATCATTATTATCACAGTTCTACAAACTAAGTAATGACAAGAATAATAATTACTAGACTTAATAACTTTCTGCCAAAGATACAGTATGTCATATCATCTAGTTCGAATTCAATTTACCACTGTACCTACGCCTTTATAGGTTATTCAAAGGCTTTCGATAGCTTCGAAGTATGGGCAGTAGAAAGGCCACTTCAGAATAACCGAGTAGATTACATATTGTAATAGTAGCCTCGCTTCATAAATAATAATAGGGTTTATAAAATATAAAATTTATAATTATGGCAAGGGGGACTACACTTTATGAATTGTATAGTTTCGATCAAGAACTGCCTGACAAATTCAGGGCAAATTAAAAGAATATAATAATGATTACCAAAAATAAATGGTATATTGCTCTTGCTCTATTTTACTTATTTGCAAAAAATTAGGGGTTATCTCCGGTGAACATGAAACAATTCCTAACTCAGGAGGTCGGTTCAATAAACAGAAAACTTTGTATAACAAATAATTCCTTGTAAGACAATTACTCTCAATTATTATGGCAAATGCACCATTCCCAACTGACAATTTAATAACCTTTCAATTTAGTGCAATCCACAAATGATCCATCAGTGCCAAAATTGCGTAAAATTGAATTTTCAAAACACGAAAATGGCAATAATCCATCAAGTAAATACGCTTAATTCTGTGACGTAGCAACGCGTCAACTCGCACATTCTAGGGACACTATCTAAATTATTCGAATCTGGATGAACCTGGGATTCTGGAAACACGTTGCACCACTTCTCGGCAAAGGTCTATTCTTGACGAACCCCAGTTTTTACGAGGCTTCACGAACTCCTTGCTGTGAAATTTTACCTTTTTGAAGAGGTGCTCTGCTGTTGGTTGGCACACTAGAAGGACGCTACGGCCAAGACTCGCTTGGAAATGGGTTGCTGGTCCTAATTCTTTTACCCACGATTTGCTAAAGCCTTCCTCTCCACGTAGCACCAAAAATATCTGCCTTCCAATGTCTGGAACTGTCTCAAAATCGTCACCGAAGTTGGCTCGCACTCAACGCCGCACCAGGTGGAAACTTGCTGACCTAATTGCACTATCTTTGAAACTCCTGCACTTTTGAAAACTACACCCACAGGTGCCCAGTAACACTGGTAAAAACTGCAACACACATTTGACTCAACAAAATGACTTTTTATTATTAATTTCTGTACAAAAAGTGGAGCTTAACTTGCACCCAACATGAAATTTTTCAGCTTGTTCTATTAATCATGACAACTGACTGTCGCATAACTTAGCAACTAGATTTACAATTGTTTCAACTTATGGACTACAGTTTTTTGTCATGTCTGCGTATCTACTAAAATTGTTTTTTCTTGGAATAAATGTCACTACACTTTGCTTTGCTTATAATTTTCGCTTTGGTTTATAATGCACTGATACACTTGAGTTCATTTAGCATCTCACTATTGCCTTTCGATCGGTTGCCTTAATCTTTCCATTGCTCTTTGCAATATTTATTTTGCTCGCACTGTTTTTCGCTTACCTTTCAGTCAACTTGCCGTTTGCTGGCTTATAAACTTTGAATACATAACGCTCATAGAATTTCTGTACTTATCAAATCATTTTGTATCATTTTATTTACATTATGTTTGACGTTACCTAAGCTCAAATCTGTCAGTTACAAATTAAATTGCATGGGCCCTTCCGAATATTTATCATATCTGAAACTCTGAATGTAACCCTTCTGAAAACTGCCTTATCTCATGCTAACTTTTATCCCTCAAATTATTTAGTTACTGCTGCTCACATCAAGTGCACTTATTAATGTAAAATACTGATTATCTTGCAATAAATTAAAATATTTAATTCTGTGCTCATTTTGACCTTATCCATTTAGTTACTTAGGCAATCAGAATTGCTGTGGGCAGTAAACCATTACAATATATGCCCAAATAATTCACTCTATATACCAAAATACTGAAATTATACTACGTTATACAACACACAACAGATATCAATCAGAAGAAGATCGAGGTAGGTGCCCAAAATCGTACTAAAACTAAAACATGTGGACCCGAAGGTTTTAATATTAGGCTGGTAGTTATGTTCTCCATGTTTCTCATTGGTATCACTTTACATTACCCACATTGTTAGGTTTTGCTTGTATTTACAACTTAATGTTTCCTACTTGTTGGAAGGAAGTACTAAAAATCCAAAACATTATAAAGACTTGAGGCATATCAGCATACTATCTGCGCTGTTCAAGGTCTTGGAGAAAGTCATGGGGTTCCCACTATATATGAATCAAAATAAAGTCACACCTTTAACGCAATTTGGATTTAGACCAGGTTTTAGCTGTGTCGCTGCACTAGTAGATATACTGTATGGCATTATTACTGCTGCAGATCAGGACAGCATTTCAGTACTGGTTCTCTCCAAGGCGTTTGATGTTCAACCATACGGTACTTGATTGCATATTAAGATATAGTGGATTGAGGCAAGTGCTATCAATCTTATATCTGTTTTTCTTGGCAACAGAGGTCAGAGAGATATTGGACGGAACTACATCAGATGTATTAACTCTTAGTAAAGGTATTTTATAAAGATCTATTTTGGTACATCTTCCACATATTCAATTTTCCGTACTTGTTGCAAGGAAGCACGCGTTTTAGAACTCCCAAGTGATTATAAAGACGAGGCCTATCAGCATACTACCTGCGCCGTCCACCATCTTGGATAAGATCCTGTATTCCCAAATAGCACTATATTCGAATCAAAATAAAGTCGCATCTTTAACACAATCTGGATTTACATCAGGTTTTAGCTGAGCCACTGTACTAGCAGATATACTGTAATGACTTTATTACCGCTACAGATCAGAGAAAATTTCAGTATCGGTTCTTTTTGATTACTCCACGGTCTTTGATATGTTTAACCATGTGTACTTGATTGCATATTAAGATAAAAATATTGGACTTGAGGTAACTGCTGTCAATCTTATATTTAATCTTATACACAACAGAAGCAACTGTTATTAAAGGTGTTCTAGAGGGATCCATTCTGGAACGTCGTGTATATACAACATATACTTGCAATTTTTATCTAACATTAAAACATTGCAGTACATAATCACTACAGATGATACCCAAATTTACCACTTTGAATAATTTGGATGCTGCTATTGCATATATTAATAATGGATGAAGTTATCTATTTAAGACTTCTAGTAAACATACTTTTATAATTAACCCCGCGAAGTCATCAGTTATCATCATTGGCAAAGAGAACGTAAGAAATAATATCAATAATAAAATACTAATTCAAATAGGTAACTGTATTACACCTACAGCTGATGGTGTCAAATTTCTTGGTCCACATATTAACTCTGAAACTACGATTCGTATCTTATGTTGATAGTCTGATTATGTACTTGTTCATTACACAAATGAAAACTTTTATGCTCTGGTCGTCACACTTTTAAACACAAAATAACAAAAGCTCATTGTAATTCTCTAGTTCCATCAGACTTTAATTATTGAGATGTTGTTTTTGGTCCTTGTTTGGACTCCCTAGAACCAAGAGAGTGCAAAATTCTCGGCGTGGTCTAATTTTCGGTATTAGAAGGTATGATCCGATATGCCATATTGCCATAGTCGAGATGGGTTGAACAAACATGAATCTGGAGATATTTTCATATTGCTTGTTTCTCTCAATTTTGTTTTATTATAAGAGTAATAGAGATTGCTATGTATGCCTTCGTTGACAGTTTTATTTTAAACAATTATTTGGTTACAATATTGCAAAGTTCTGGACTAGTATTACGTATCAAGAATTAGGATAAGCTCTTCCAGCTGCATTTAAAATACTATACGGCATTACATTCTATTTACTTGTTCAACATTCTCATAAAAGTTATTGGATTTGGTCTTGCTCTTAAATACTTTATTGTAAGTGTATGTACGTAATCGCAATTAGATTAGCCAAAGAGTTATTTTGGATTATGGGTGTATATCTAGGTTCAGAGAGAACAGACGATGCTAGCTGACTCTGTACATTTTGATCTTCGATCAATAAAAGCGGCTATGATTATTATAAGGTAGCAGTCTTACTGAGCCACCATCACCCACAACCATCAACTAAGATTATTCGCTACGGTCCCACTGCAGCTAGCGGTGACCACCGCCAGTTATTATAAATTTAAATTTCGCGCTAATTGACATTTACAGAGCGCACATTTACCAGCATTTTGACATGTTTAAACGACTACTGAAACGCAAAAAGTTAGGTTATGTACGAAAATCTTTGCTTATTTTACGATTTGAAAATGTGGGTATCTTCAGATAGTTCTGATTCAGACAGCGGACACATTAACGAATTTGGTAGCACTCATACAACGCTTGTGCACATTTTGAAAGTTCTTTTTTTTTCATACATTTGCTTGATTAACTCGGGCTTCGCCCTCGTTATCAAACTGCAAATTCATGAAAAAAAGTATGACTTTCAAAACTAGTTGTACAAATTACTATTTCGTCACGGTACAAAAACATCTGCTCTAAGCCGGTGATACATGCATAACCATTTCAGATTGTCTTAGTCAAATGAGCTACTGCAGAGAAGATAAAAATAAGAAAAAGAAGAAATTGTGACACGAGATACAGCTATTTATGTACCCACGGCATTATGAAGATGGTTATGCTCGACGACATAAATATCAAGTAATGCCCGTGGTGTATACAAAATATTATGTGCTACTAGTGTTTTTCAATAACTTGAATAATGAATTACACAGAAATGGAGGTACGTGAATGGCCGCTACCGATGAGCGGGCATTATGAATCATAATTCCCCGGTTATTTATATATTCCATATCGCAGATATAAACAACAAATAATATACTAGTAAGACATAAAATATACGTATTTATACATCAAGGTAAGAAATAAAGGTATTCCAATTATTATGAGACTAATTCTAATTACATTTCTAGATTTCATTAATTTATCAGTTGTTGTTAAAAGTTGCATATTACGTTATAACTTCATCTACATCATATCTTGGTTTAGGAAAAACTCTTGAATATGTTTTTCAGCAAAAATATAGCCTAGATTTTTCTGCTTTTCTATTAAGACCATCCACATGTTTGTATGCCATTTTAATTAATTTCCTTTAAGCTATGAATTTAAGCATAAGAACGCCTAAGGCCAAAGTCTATAAGAATACTGCGAAGACTGCAGTTTTGGTTTCCTTTCGATTAATAAGTTCCATAAATATTAATATGCCGAAACGAGTAATATTCTTCGCAACAAAAGGATTTGAGAATCATTAAGAGTGCCACAGCAATGCATACAATTAGCCGAACCATAACTGTCAGGAAACTGCCAATTTGCAAACGTTCTTGAACTTGAATTTGAACTGCAGTTGGTCGTTATTAATGACCCATGCATTGTGCAGAATACAATACAAACCGTTTCCTATTTAGATCCTCTGCAGCGCGATAACAAGCTTGCAAACAAGCCGAAGAATTGTAGAACAAACTTCGAGTAAAAGTAAAACTTCCCGGCTTGTAGAAATGTATTTTTGTGGGTACAATTTATTCTATAGTAGAATTAAATTTTTTTTGTCACGTTAGATATTCGCATTATTGTTAATTTCAACGATTTGCTCACCTAAGATTTTCTTTAAATTTTAATATTATGAAGGCGATTGTTATGATTCGTTATTGTTAACAGGAAGCAGTTAAAACGGGGCCGCGGTAGTATTGGCACACGGCGATGTCGGGTTTTACAGAACATCTTCATATTTGTTACAGTATGTATGGTTGCTCCGGCATGTTGAAACTCTATCGGTTAATAACAGCGTCGCGTCTACGAAGCGATTCGTCTCGAACTCTACTTGCCTGTTATACTTAAATCCTTGACCTAAACGAACTCGATGCTTATTTCCTGATCAAAGTTGTCACATATTGATGGTAGATAGAGTGAGAGGCACTGAACTACGTCTGATTCAAATGTTCTAACGGGTGCATTCCTGCACCACAATAGCGCACTTACGTACAAACCGCCGCACCGTCATAATCGTGGGCAAACACGGCCGGCGGTTGACGTGGGTAGTATGGGTAGTACTACAAACTCGAAAATATCCGTGTGGGTAATTACCCACTCGAAACTATCGAGAAACCTAAAATTTGAAATTGGGGGTGGGTCCTTTCTCAGGGAAAATGAACATTATATGAAAATCGTTCCCGAATTCGTGCGTTTTCTGAGATTAATAATAACAGTACCGAGATCTTCTTGTTCTAATGAAAGACGTTTTTCCATTTTGCGTCGAATAAACAATTATTTAAGATCGGCTATGGCACAGAATCGGTTAAACCACGTTGCTATTTTGCATTCCTACCTGGATTCAGTTGATGTGCTCGATTTAGAAACTTTAATGGATGAATTTATTGTTCATAATAGAAAACGAACGTCTTGTTTCGCTCTACGAAAATGATTTATTTGTATCTTTAAACGAAAGCAAATAAATTAAACTTTGTGACATCTCAAAGTATATTTTTATCAATTTTTGATAATAACCCTGTATCCCTCATCCCTTCAGTGAGTGTATTGTAAAAAATCACTTGGAACTCCCCCCCCCCCTCCTTACTACCCACTCGGGCTAAAAGTGTGACGCCGGCCCTGTAGGCAAATACGATCTGTATCGACAGCGTAGCCGACATGAGCATACGATTGTAAATGAGTGGTAATTTGTTTGTACTTGACGAAGTTTGCAAGCCGCCCTCTAATCATATACCGGATGACATCCATTGGCTTCATTATTGATGCACTGGCTGGCAACGAATTTCTTGCAGCCTTGGGAAACGCAGCTGAAGAACATTTGCAGCGATTGTATTAAATTGATTGAAAGCAGAGCAATTAATTTAAGCGCTCCTACAATTTTGGTATCTCCAGAAGCAAGTTGTGTCTCTAAATTCTAAAAAATCAACTTCATGCTTCCTTCTGTCCTGACTCATTGCTTTTAATCTAAACAATAATTTCCTAACAAACATTAATGAAACACAATAAAAGTGCCATATAATTTTCTAACTAAAACCATGGCACAATTTTTAGTAAATACTCTGAGGGCAACTTAACATAATCATTTCGCATCCAGTTACAGTCAAGGTCATTAAATCAGCAGAACATACAACGCCGAGAGAAAAAAAATAATTCTAATGAACATACAAAATTAAAATTTAATTATAAACCAATTTTTTGGTATCGAGTTCAATCTGAAATTATGCCCGCAAATTGTAGTGATTTATCTGTCGCTGCTGACAGGATTGGCGTGTTTATCAGGATAAAATGTCTGTTTGCAGAAGGAATTTTCGAAACAGATTAAAAGCCTGAAACGGGCTTCCATCCCAATATGTGCCTTTTAGGGATTTCACAACTCAAGTGCAGGTTTCTTTCAAATAAAATAAAAAAGAGAATCCAAATCATGCCGTTGTAAATTTCTTATTATGATTGATCACAGAATGTTCGTCACATTCTAAAAATGTCACAAAACTTCTATATTAAAACAAAGGACGAACAGCAATTAACACTACATAAAATTGTTAATTTTTTTAAATGGACGGAAGTGCTTTTAAATAATCTACTTTTCAACACAATCTACCTCAATCTTTTACGAATTTTAAAAGGAATTTGGTACTTTATCGTTAATGCATTTTACAATCTTGTTACTCTAATTTTGCATTTATAACAGCCAATATGTTTCCATTAAGATAATAAATTGTACAGCCAATCTTAATTTGGCAATATTAAGTCTATTTCATCTTGCCACAATGTTATAGCTTTTTGATTGTAACGGAGGTTAACGAAATTTCTATTTTAGAAATATCGACTCAAATATAGAATCTATAGATTGAACCTACGTTCTCTCAACGGAATAGAGTTATGCCAATGTGTGCAATTAAGAAGCTACGGAACTTTCCGTTATAATCTTGTTGTAACTCAACTTATATGGGTAGTAGTGTATATAAGCCGGTTCTGGGACACAGGTAATTGCACATTACCTGTGCAGGTGTGCTCAGGTGTGTAGGTGTACAGGTAAGTTACATATATACACTACTATGGATTTCTGACCATGCACTATTGTATTTTGCCTCTTGGCCGAAATTTATAGCTTTTTGATTAAAACGAATTAAAGATGTTGCTATTTTAGAAATAAGACATACATATAGTAACTAAATCTCCGCTCTCTCAGTGCCACAGAATGATCTCAACTCAAAACTCCCGAGGAATGTTCTGACTGCCTCAGGTCAGCAGGTATCTTACTTGGAAAGCACGATGCGTGAGTGAGCACCATAAACGCAATATAATTGTACGAGTGATGGACACATCCGCTGACGCAGTTCCAGTACGTGCAATTAGCAACGCAAGTACGACGAAGTAATGCGCCTTGCAAACCAGCAGAAGCGCCAAATAAACACACGACAAGGAACCCTGAGTAGCTACACTGACAATTACCTTAAGAGGATCGAGGTAGTAAACCCTTTTTCGACATAATGGTTGTCTGCCCATTTATGCAAAACCCTGGGACAATGGCATTTAACCCCTGCGCTTGCAAAGAGGGGCCAATAAATCTTCTCGCTGATGCAAAACCCTCGAAAAATAGCAGTTAGCACTTTAGTTTGTAAGGAGTTCCAACCCAATCAAGCGAAGTGTCAAGGGGGCAACAAATCATCCACTGGCGCAATTAGACAGAGCCAATATAAACACGACCAAAGGCAAGAACCAGGTAATACGACTACATTTCATTCAGCACGAGCATCCGAGTCCAGTTATTTCATTCGTTCACCGTGCTTTATTGAAATACCAGAGATATATTGATTATTAGAACGTTGTATAATTAAAAGAAATTATATCAAACAATATTAAATGCATACTTCCCTCCCTGGACAGTCGGGGAATGTCTGTCCACACTACTCCACTGCTCTCTGCCGCTTTCCTCACCTCTTCCTTCTAAGGGTTTCTATGCCATCCTCTTCTTCCCCTTCCAAGATCTCTAGCTTCATACACTAACTTAACCAATCGCTGTTCTTTGTATGTGACCCAACCATTTGAACTGATTTTGCGGTATGGTTATATCCTTATATCTACCGATTCCATATTTAGATCTTTTCTATACTTTTCGTTTGTGACTCTCTCTCTTCTTTTATCTTTCTTCTAACTTCATTTCTGTACTACCTACGAACTCCTTTTTCTGTTTCTCTGTCATCTTCATCTTCCCTTTGATCTCTCCTTTCATGTCCCTCTCCTTCTCAGTCCTTATCCCTTATTAGGGATGTGGTGATCACCTCTGCGATAGCCTCTTTTCATTGCTCATGATCATATGCACGTAAATTTTTTCGTGGGGGAGAATCTCGGCCTCTACATTTTCGTATGTTGACTTTCCCGTCCATCATTAATAAATTCAATGTCATCAATACACTTAGCTATGCTTCCAAAATATCTTAGGATAGGTTCGTGTATGATCTCATGAACCCGTTTGTTAATATCTAATTCCTATATGATGGATACATTTGCCCAGCGTTCCATCAAAGGTATGTGGAGTAGTCCCTGATAGCTCCACGGTCCACATCTCAAATCCTTTAAATTTCTTAACATGTTTTGTTTTTAACAGTTCACGTTTCAGATGCGTAAAACAATAAAAAAACCAGCAGCCGTAGTTTAGTGGCTATGGTAGTATCGCAATATTTCCAATTCTATTCTAGCCAGTTTAACGACCGAATTCCTGGCTATTTCATTTCTTCACTTTCCGAATTACCATCGTTCCTGGTTAGAGAAACACGGTAACTATATTTTTAACTACCTGGTAACGAAAGACTTAACTTATTTTTGGCTGGTCGTTATTAGTCCTACCGAGAGTGTTCGACTGGTGGATATCCCCATCTGTTCACTATCATCTTATAACTTTCGTATGTCATCCTCTAGTTCTTGTCCATATTTGACTAAGATAATGGTGTCATCCGTGTACCTCAACTTATTAGTTTTCCTGCAGCTTATGGAGATACCTCCATCGTATACGTCGAGGACCTTCAGCATGATGTACTCACCAGACACATTGAAGAGCAGAGAGCAAACCCCTGCAGGGATGTCAAATGGTTTTGAAAACGCTTTATCTACCTGAACGTATGCAAAGCTGGTGGTGTATAAGTGCTTAGTTATTTAGAAAAGAAGAACATAGAGTCAATGCTGGTAATTCACGATGCGGATATATCTAGGTATGTTGTACTCTCTGGGGTTTTCAGTTAGTTAGGGTAGATTAAGTATCTGCTCTCGATTACTTTCTGCTCTGACTTTGTCCTTCTCCAATTTCCTGTAAAAGTGCTTCAGACGTTCATTAAGAATATGCAGCATTATTCTAGTCGCATGACACATCAGTGGAATCATACGATAGTTAGTGCATTCGGTCGTAAAGCCTTTTTTGTGGAGGGCAATGAATGTTGATTCACATCATTCATTAAGTCAGTCTCCCGTGCAGAAGTCCAGTTCCTTGTTTTTCAAAGAGTTTAGTTATTTCTGATGATATTCCGTGTGGTTCAGATTTGAGATGCTTGATAGTAGCTTCAACCTTAGCTCTAATTATTGGTAGATCATTTAGATCTGTTGTACAAGTTCGTCTCTAAAACACAACTTTCAATGTCTGTAACCATCACATTGTTTTGAATCTTGATCGCCCCTGACTCTACCTTGTATTCCTTCGAGATATATTTTACTTTCTTATATAAATATTTTGTTTGCAGGTATGAATTTTCTGCACTTTCTATAACTAGTTTCCTTCACTAGTTTTTATAGATAGCTGTGTGTTTTCTAACGTCTCCTTTACAACTTAACAGTTTCTAGATGGTATTAAAATGAAATACTCTTCTTCTTCCTCTTATGATAGGCCAGTAGCCCGTTTTAACCACAAAGTGGTTCTATAAGCCCTCTTTGCCCTTAGGCCGGGTAAGAGGCTAGCCTTGCCCGTCGAAAATGAGGCTATTTTGTGGGGGAGGATCAAAAGTCCTTTTGTTACGAAGGATGGCGAAGGGTGGGCCCTTACCTGTTGGCGAAAGTTGTACTGGGTATTTTGCCAGCTGGTAAATATCGGCCTAGGTTGGCTAACTCGTCGTGAGGGTCGGGGTTCCAGCAACGCTGCAAAAGAAACCAAGGGAGAAGGCGCCAAGTCCTCGACGCAGACAAATCTTTGGGTCGTACCTTCCTAAGGTGGGCATATACCAAGCCAATCAAAATAATAACAGAACAAACTAGTAACGATATTTATTCATAATTCGATTTCTGGTTATATATTGCTTAGCACATCGCAACATAAGAACTCACATAAATACACACCAAAATAAATATATAAACACTTCAACAAATATCACCAATATGTCACAGTTATGCATATTAATAAAACAAGATATAATGCTGCATATCAAATATTAGGTGTAGAGCAGTAGGTACTAAGCTAACACCTAATTTTGGTTTAGCCTCTTAATTTGTACTAACCACTTATAATTTTGAATAAATATTCTGACCAATATCCGAGAATCTCATTGAAAAATATGAATATGACGGAATAAACCGGCAAGCAAATAACAGTAGCTCCGAATGTTGGTACGCACCCTGTTAGGCAGGGAAGCCCGGGGCAGAGCGATGCAAGTAAAACGCTAACATCAAACACCGAAAGTGAGCTTAATATGACGCTGTTACAACGATCAAAATTTTGAAGGGACGCGGGATCCTTCAATTTGCATAGCCATACAAGGGTTGAAGAGATTCCTACAGGAAACTCATTGTCTGTTCGCTGAGGCTTCAAGTAATTAATTTGTATGCGCTCCTAAAAAGAAAACCCAAAGCTATAACATTCGTTAAATTTTGTAGCGGGCGTCCAAGATACGATCCTTTAAATCCCCGCGGGCGGTAACGTAGCCGCAGCCCAAATTGATAGATGGATCCATTGCAAAACAAAATTCGAGGTTAAAACACTATCACGATGTTACGTACAGGTAAAGTGATTAATTGAGAGGCCGAGCAATAAATTCAGGAAATCTAAAATGGCTGTCGAAACAACCGGTAAGTACTCTAATCTAATAAGATCATAGTAACGCAGATAACCACAAATCATAGAACAAAAGATACATAATTATACCACTACCAAAACTTTCTATGTGCAAAGCAGTAGGTGCCGTGGCAACCAAGCAGTTTGCCGGGCACCAGGGGCCGGTGCGAGCCATGGCGAAGCCTCGCAACGGGCTGCGAAAGATCCTAGTTCCAGGGGCATCGATAGCCGGGGGAGCAAACAGTCAAAACATTGTTAGCACATCTCGCACGTGCACAGCATGGCCCCCATATGACAGGAATGGTCCAATGCAGTAAAAGAACCCCAGGAAGTAATGCAAACCCAAGTGGTAAAATAAAAAGATTCTAGGTGGTATGTAAAAAGACTAAAAATACAAATTTCCAAATATATAACGGAGCTAAAAGGAGGAAACCGTAGACAGCAAGCCTCGAGTTGATAAGTAGCCAAAAGTGCAGTCCAAAACGAAGACCGGGGCCCCCAATCAAATCCGAAAATGCGTATCGAATGCAGGCAGCATCACATACAATCCACCATAACATTCAAAAGGGTTACGATGCCTCACATATCCTCCACAAATCGGAGCGAGCCAGAATTAAGCTCTTAGCAAAGCAACGACCCCAGTGGACGACCATCTTACTCGAACCAGGACTGGCATGGAATGGCCGAAAATTTGCCAAAAACAGTCTAATTCAACTTATCAAAATTTAGAAAATTGCCATCAGAAGAACTGCAAAGTGTGGTTTAAATTGATAAGGATAACTGTAGCTTGCTCAAAAGATGTTGATAGAGTTGCCTAATCAGTTAGGTAACAATGTACTGGATATTTAGGAATAAATGGGAATAGTGGGATCCAACTAATTATTTGAAATATTGCATGCGAAATTATAAAATGAGCGTAACAGTTCCCTTGTCAGGAGTTAACGACTACCACAGGTGTTATAGTGGTAGCTCGGAAGCATACGATTTTTAGACGCTATAGTCGCCGAGATTCCAACCCGGATTGGCCACCTGACAGGCGAGTATTTCCTCGCTGGTTCATCCGCTCAACAAATGTACTAATATTCTCTTAGTTGCATGCAAACTTACGATACTTTGCAAGACTTCGTAATACCAATTGTTAGAGATCTAATTAGTCAAGCAACAACTGAAAACCTGAGATGTAGAATAAATCAAGAAGTCGGGAAATTTGAACCTAATTGGTAATAGTACAAAAACTTCCGTTTTTTAGCAAATACTCTGAAAAGTCACATAGAATCAAATCTTGATACCAAGTCGATGCTAGTAGTTGTTTTAGAAATGAATCCTTGGAGTAGTGTAAAAAGATGATATTTTTTACCTTCATGGCACTTTTTCTCGCTATGAGAACTTGAGTCGGCGCCAAATTACAGGAAACGGATACTAAAAATTTTTTATTGTTTTTAAATCTGTAGCGTTAAAATGGAAATATAAGGTGTTACGTTTTGCGTTTCCGTAACTTGTTTAATCAGTTTGCATTTTAAATAGTATTTTACAGTCACAACGGTATACTACCTCCTGCCAAACATAGTTGCTAACGATAGTAAAATAAAACAACAGGCATAAACACGTAATTAATTCGACATTTTTTAAACAAAAGGAGCTGAAGTAGATTATTCATAATTATTATACTCGTTTAGCAGATTGTAGCAGTACACAGTGTGGGTCGAAATGACTACGAGCAAAACGGTTTTGAAACTAATTCCGTAAATTTCAGACCATAAAAACTTTTACGAATGCTGAAATATGCAGCCGGCAGCAGCCAGGAATAATTCGTTGACGAGCTCGCATTACACCCCGTTACATAACGGCGTTATTTATTACTTCATACACAGAAACAAACAATAAACCACCAAAAACGGCTGCGGGCAAAATTGAAATTTAATCAATCCTTACGGAGCGTAACATCGACAGCTCTTGGGAGGGTATTTATGACCATAAATAACAGGGAATAGCTCGCATGCGGCGTAATAAAACATCCTTGTTGAGGACATTTGTCCTCCTTGCAGCGCTTTGCGCTAGGCGACAAAAACGGGGCACAAGATTCCGGCTCCAATCAGGATTTTGAAAAATTAAAGCCGTATTTTACGCCGAGCCGGCGACGGTTAACATGTTTTTCCCTTTCGCCGAATTAGGGCCGAGAAGGAACGCAAATCATGCCCACTTTTCTATTCGTAATTAATAGACAAAATTTGGGCGCATAACTCACCCCGGCACCGCGATTATTCATCCTGATTTACTGCTTTGTCTAACCGGAGGAATCGCGTTTTCCGCCGTAATTTCTGCTAAGCATTTTTTAAACGCCACCGGCTTAAAATGTCCTGCGGAATTACTCGCCGAGAAGTACTGCGAAATTCGCCGCGACAATGGCTCTTCAAAACAATAATAAATAAACGCTTTGTTTTGGAGATAATTTATACACTGCCGCTTTAATCTCTCGGGTCGACTCCTGTACATAAATCTCTCTGATCAAACTCTCATCAGCGTCGTTAAGTTCCAGCTAATTTGACTGCATTTCATTATTACTTCATGAGTGGCGATGTCTATATTAAAATAATAAAATACCATAACCATACATTGTCCTTAGCCTTTGCTTCTAGCGAATGTCCGAAATAGTCACGATAATGGAAACGAGAGTGTACGTATTAAAGGGCACAAAGCTAGAAGTAACGTTTAAAAAACGACAAATTTGCTTAGGGTAGCATTTCTTGATTCAAGGATCAACATTATATTTTACCAAGAACAGAGGAATTCCATAAATAGCTGTGCGATTCAAACACGCAACTTTAACTTCAAAAATAGCATGAGGTATGTTAACTCAAAAGAGTGTTAGTCGTTGAATTTTCCAGTACTCATTAACACTAAAATACACCAATGAAAATAATCTTACACTTCAATACAAGCAGGATAGCGCGCAGTAATACCCAAAACAGTCCCGTAACCAATAGCGTTCAACGGCCCAGCTAAACTACTCCGGAGGAAGAGATGGGCTAGTAAACTTATAAAATCGAATATGTCCGCCACTAACTCGCTTATTTAACAGCTCGCAAATCTAAGTTGGACGATTCCCCGGTGATATGGTACATGCAACTTATATTGAAGAAAAATCTCTCAAAATCACCTTCATCAAATGCAGGCTCTTTGATAAAATATAAGCTATTGTACCAATAATCAGACATGTATATACAGGTTAATAAGGTATACACCAAAATAAGATATTGAATTTTATGGTAGTTACATGCAAATAATATTAAATCCGAGATGTGATCCCGAACTTTCACAGCGTAATGTTTGTATCTTTACCATTTAAAATTAATAATAATAGGCAAAGCCTAAGGTACACGCATACAACTCACTCATGCCTCAATACGCACATAGTATAACCGGCATAAGCAGAAATATATTTCACCAAAGTCAAGTGTATACGTATTCCCGCCGACATATGTTTGAATTGGGGTCAATCAAAATACAGGGTGATGGCTTAGCTTGGTGAATCCACATCGATTAAGAAAACCAACCACTGGTTCGGGTGTAGACTATACACGCGTCCAAGCTAGAACGTAGTCGCAACCAGATCCATAAAATTGACAACAAAAGGAAACAGGAGTAATCCACAATTTTAGAAATCTCTATACATAAATATTCCCACACGAAATTACTATGATAAGAACGTATGCAAACTTGTTAAACTAACAAGAAGAAAAGCCCTGAAACAATCGAACGTCATTAGCGCACGGACGGGGAGTGCCCAAAATTTACTCGCTTCTGACGGAAATCGGTTCGACGTTCTTTTCCCAGTCCTAACAAGCTTATTCAGGTTTACACTTGTCAACAGTCATCTTAAAATAAGATACAACTTGCATAAGTTCGCCTACAACTGCACAATGACTGAACTTACGCTAATACCTGCCATCTCTTAAATCTATTAGTTGGTGCATTTTCCTATATTCCCTCATTAACCGAAAACTAAGGAAGGAGAAACCAATAGAGACGCAGCAACCGCAAGTCACTGGACGGACACAGACATCTCTGCTGCAGATTTTAAGGGATTGTTATTTTTATTTCGTAGCCTGGCCACTGGTTCCCTCGGAAACCAAAACAGAATAAGCAATTTTAGCACCACATTGTGACGAAATGATACTTGAATCCCTAAACACCAACGAAAGTTACTAAAAAACGCATAGCTTCACGAAATAGAGCAGATAAGACATTCCCTTCATAAATGATCGAACGTTTTTGAATGGTCCTTATTTTGGGGCCATTTGTTTTAACTATTTGATGTTGGCTACACGTGCAGTGTTATATTTTGACGTTAAAATATTTCATTGACGTTCGTTCGTTGAGCAAAGGTTTTGTACCAAGTTTACAGCCGGTTTCAGTTATGTTCTGTGGTTTCAGCGTACTATTTTTTTACAAAAACCATGTTTCTAATTAACGTATTTGAGTGTAAGTATACACACTAGTTAAGAAATTTGAAGCTTTGAGGTTATCTTGTTATTTTAGATTACAAATTATAAACATGTCGTCTACACCTGAACTAGATGTTTTATTCTAATGGCTCACTTTCGCAGTGAAATCCGAAATCAGCATGGTTCATGGTCATATTCCATTCAGTCATTCATCGAACAATTTACTGAGTAGCTTCCAGGTGTACGATGCTTTTGCTCACCATAAGCGGATTATTATTTACCGTTTCAAAGACAAACACTGCATTTGCAAAAGCTAATCAACAGGCAACCTACTGTTTTAACCGAAGACAAGGTAGCTAACATTAATAATCTAATGCAACTAAGCCAGCAGAAATCAGTTGGACTTGCGGAGAGTATTTGATAATATGAAACGACAGATTAATTTGTGTCGACAAAATAATGATCAACATTTCCAACAATTTTTATAGACAATCTCTGTATCCTTATTGCAGCGTGCTTTAAGTCGGCTGTCAGTTGGCTGTAGTGATCAACTTCAGTACAATAAGATAAGTGTTTCCTGTTTTCCAGTTAATTCTTAAGTTGTTATCGTTATTTGTCGTAAAACTAACTGAAAATTGAATTGCTGTGATTGAAATTGGAGTTTCCACGTTACATGAAGACACTTGAATCAATTGTCTATCAATAAAATGTTTATAATAAAAAATGTATAAGATTATTCCGATATACTTTAGTTTATTTTTTTATGATTTTGAATAATTAAGACTGTTTTCATAAGAGCCTAGGTTGATTTGAGTGTTATTTATTTTCACTGAAAAAGAAATTAACAAAATAGTAACACAATAAAGTGTTTACCCCCAGTACTCACTTGGACGCCACAACCACGAAAACTAAAATGTTTATAGTAGTACCAACTCATGTTAAATGGGTTGCCTACAAACGTCCTTAATCAGCGTTCGGTTATTTATGAAGACACTGTATATAAAAACCGACAAGAAGACGTTCTATCAGCTAAGTTAATACGAGATATCATGCTCAAATCGACTGCACGCGTCAAACTATGTATCAGTTGACACGAGCAGTCAAGCTGCGGTACAAACGACACCGTTTACACCACCACTGTTATGCCATCCTCTACCTTATCTTCACAATAACTATTCCTAATTGTAATCCAAACAAATGAGTATGCCAAGTATCAGTGCTAGATAATCGAAATATCACTTTCCTATGGCAAATCACAACCAGGAGACCCCATAATAACTTCAAGGAAAGATGCTGCGACGAACCACATTATAACCGTGGTCGGATATCATTGCTTGTATCTCTTTTACAGTCGTCTAGTAAATAAGTTGCGTTTAGGGCAACTCAGGTAAAACAGAGAACGTAGGGCTAACGTTAGTCAATAGATCAGCGACATATGCTTATTTCAAAATGCCAATAACAAGAGATTACAGAAAAACAGTGTTTGAGATAGAAAATTCGTTGGAGACAGTTCAGAAGAAGCGGAAGAAGTATATTACCCAAAATGTTGAAAAAAGGCGGCGATACACTGTTTAACCGTTCACCAATACTTTTTAACATGTGGCTATTCAAAAAAAATGTACCATTATATTGGAATAATGCCATATTGATATTCCTGTAAAACAATCAAACAAAGCTAAAGAATTATAAAGCAATCAGTCTCTTATCGTAAGTTTATAAACTATTTACAAGAATCCTAACCAACAAGCTAACAACTAAACTGGACCAGTACCATACACATATGCACGCCGCGGTTATATCGACTTTTCGTGCAAACCGCGTTCTACAGGGACCGGCAGAAAAACCGGACGGTTTTGAAATGGTTCCAAAAATTACAAAATTACAACAACGTACATTTATATTACGAAAACTGCGAGAAAAAGAATCGCATTTACTAAAATATATCTTTAATTGCAAAAATTACAAAATTACAACATTATTTACTTTATTTGAAAATTACGTCTGATAAGTGACGACCACCATCTCTGACACAGTGCTGCAGCCATGTCGAAAATTTCTCATCGCCCTCAGTACCATGTCGTTTGGTATGGCTCGTATTTCATTACGAATTGCTAATTTTAACTCTTGAATGGTACGTGGTCTGCTCACGTAAACTTTCAACTTCAGATATCCCCAGAGGAAATAATCGCACACCGGCACCGTGAGTACTGAGTAGGTTTCTACTGCGAAAGCACGGTGGCTTGGGTTCCACTGCTGCATTTTAGCTGTCACTAAATTAAATGGCGTAGATTGAAGCAACCAATTGTCTTTTTCTACGCCTCCAACCTCCAATAGGAAAAACGTAAAAACCATTTCAAAACCGTCCGGTTTTTCTGCCGGTCCCTGTATATATGCAAATACAAACAAATCAATAAAATCGAAAAAATACCTCCGAAGTTGTTTACCCTACGCATAGAATACGTTTTCAAAAAATTTATTTACTTATACCGGAACAGGAACATTAATACAATAGCTTCTAGTTGTTCTTTTGTCTTAAAATAAGAAAAGTTTTTATTTTTAATTATTATTGCAGAAACCAAAATCGATACGGATGGGGTTGTGCTTTGTTGTGGTTTCATACTTTAATTAAAATAAAATAATATATATTTTTTTCTTCTTGTTTTCTCACAGTAATAGATAACTACCACCAGGGCCGAGCCAAGGGTATCTGCCGCCCGGGTGCAAGATATAGTTTGCCGCCCCTATAGCGTATAGCTCCTTAGACGTAAATAGTGTTAATTTTAAAATTCTGCGTTGCCTTGATAACTGTAACTTGTTTTAAAAAATAAAAAAATATAAAGGTTATTATAAACTTTATTATTTGTATAAATTAAAAAATTAAATATTTAAAACAACTAACATAATGCTTTAATAGTTATAAAACAAAGTATTGCTTAAATTATTTATTATTAGTAACTTAGAAGTTATAAACATGAACTAAAAACTACATAAATTCTAAATTTAAATATCAAAAGCGACTTTTCTTGCTTTTTTAATTGCAAATTCTCGTATTAAATCCGTCATATCTAACGCCTGGCAGATCTCTTCCTCGATGCTTATTACAGCCAAATTTGTAAGTCTGTTCTGGCTCATAGTAGATCTCAAATAGTTTTTAATTATTTTTAATTTTGAAAACGATCTCTCACCATGAGCCACAGTGACAGGCATCGTTAAAAAAATTCGTAGGGCTACAGATAAATTCGGGAAAGTGCTAATTAAATCATTAGCCACAAGGTATTCTAAAGTTTCCTTGGCCGAAGTCGTATTGCTTTTATTATAAATGGACAATATTTCAATTTCATTGCACAAATCAATTGCATTAACATCCATTTGTTTTGTAGATGAATCGGTTAATTTAATTTGTAAATCCATACAACATTTCATTAATTCTTCTTTATCTATAGATAAAGAGCCTAAATTATTTAAAAAGCCAAAATAGGAGTTGCACTCGTTTAACTGTTCAAATCTGTCATTTAATTTTGATATTACTATATCAAGAATATAAAAATAAAAATTGACTTTGAAATTCAACTCTGGTGATTCGATTGATTCATCTCTATGTTCATAATCAAAAAAAACCTTTGCTTTTCTCGGTCTAACCAAGCCTACAGCTGGAAAAACACTTTCGCAGTCTATATCTTCAGCAATTTTTTTTGCCTCATTAAGCATAGCTGTAAAACTACCTTCAGATCGTATTTCAATGAAAAAAATTTGAATTTCTGTCAACATTTTTACAGTTTCTGGTAAAATAATATTAGATTTTTGCATGATTTTGCTTACAGTGTTTATTTTTGATAAAATATTGTACCAAATTACTAGAGAACACACAAATTTATATGATTTTATTTTATTAATTAGTGACTTTGCAAGGTTTTTTGTGTCATTGTCTCTTGATGTATCATTATAAAGGGAAAAGAGAGCATCATAAATTTTTTCTAAATTAAATCTAAGGGTTTTAATGGCATCGATTCTACTCTCCCACCGTGTATCAGATAAAGGTTTTACAGTTATGGTAGGAAGTTCTTTCATGAGAATATGCCAACGGTAGGTGGAGGCTGAAAAAAAAACATATATTTCTTGAATAATAGCAAAGAAATTTGTTACTTCAAGCGAACTTTTCGCAGCATCATTGACAACTAAATTAAGACTATGAGCTGCACAAGGGACAAAAAAGGCTCTAGGATTTATATCAAGGATTCTTTTTTGCAGCCCATTATGTTTGCCTTTCATGTTGGCACCGTTGTCATATCCCTGCCCTCGCATATCCTTAATATCAATATTTAATTCTTTTAAATAATTCAATAAAAAGGCCGTTAGTCCTTCACCAGTTGTATCTGTAACTGGGCAGAACCCTAAAAAATACTCTCTAATTTCTATACCCTTTGAAATATCATTAATGAAAACGAACCTGACAACTACAGTTATTTGTTCTTCGTGACTCACATCAGGTGTACAATCTAATATAATTGAATAATATTTACACAATTTTAAAGTTTCGATTATATTTTGCTTGACTTTTTCACCTATTAGACAAATTAATTCATTTTGGATTTTATCACCTAAATAATGTGGCATATTATTGGTATCTTTTTGAATTCTGCCAATATGTTCCGCCATTATATTATCGAATTTTGCAATTGATTCAATTAGCTTCAAAAAATTACCATTGCCTTTTTCGAAAAGTTTTTGATTACTTCCTCTAAAAGCTGCATTTTGTCCAGCTAAATACTGTATGACACAAATGATTCTTTCAATAATTGACGTCCATCGTTTTTTTTCCAACTTAATTAAATTTTGGTTGACTGAGTCAACAGTTGTCCCTTTTTCAATCGATTTTTTTTAGCTCGACCCATTTCTTAACACTCTCAAAATGCCCCTTACTTTTTTCGTGCCTGTCTAAATTTTGAGATAAGTGTCGCCAGTCAGTATAACCTTTATCATCGTTAAAAACATTATCAGTAACTTTAAATAATTTGCAACAAAAACAAAATACAGAATTATTTGACTTAGAATAAACTAACCATGTTCTAGGAACTTTTTCATTATTGCTTAATTTTTTGTCATAATAAGTAGTTGAAAAAGATCTGTTTGAATCGTCTAATGGAAATGCAATATTTTTCAATTGTAATGGCCCCAATTCAAGAATAGACATTTTAATGTTATCTGTTAAAACTTGCGGCCAAAGAGCAGGATCTTTCAATATTTCCATCCCAGCGTCCTCAGCAGCAACCTCGGTTGGTGGTGGTGAATCCGGTGT
Source organism: Agriotes lineatus (assembly GCA_940337035.1). Classification (NCBI taxonomy): domain Eukaryota; kingdom Metazoa; phylum Arthropoda; class Insecta; order Coleoptera; family Elateridae; genus Agriotes; species Agriotes lineatus. The sequence goes on from CALNHX010005487.1 coordinate 38,257, forward strand.
GTCCTGTGCATCCGCCTCGGATTTATTATTTTCATGCCCTATTTCTGGATTTTCCATATGCGTGTCCTTGTTCGAATCAAGCTGTTCCTCCACTTGCAGGCTTGTTGATGGTTGTTCGGCTGCAGCCGCCGTGGAAACAAAAAATTTTTTTAAGGAGCCAGCCAGTCCTTTTTTAATTTCGTCTTTTTCGGACTTTCTTTTTCGATACTGAAAGCCGGAAAGTCTCTTTCTGCCATCGGCCATCTGAATTAAGCACAAATAAATTCTAAGGATAGCGAAACAGAAAAATAAGCAGAAAAGTTCAAATGTTTAAAATAATGAAAAATACTTACGTTTTAAAACTTTCAACTTTAAAAAGCACTATATTATTTAGCTCTTGCTTGAAACGTTTAGCCTTTTTATTTCTGCTTAGTTCAGTACAATCTTACTAGCATTCAATCGCAAACTAAACTAACCCCCAATTGCCCTTTTTAAGTTTGTTATCGTATATGCCGGCGGCATGCATGAGCATGAAGCATGTTGCAACAAAGCACAAATACACAATTTACTCATTATTTTTGTGTCTAAAGAGGGCCGCTTAGTCTAGCTGATTTCGCTGATCTATATAGTTTCGTGTTTCATGACGCTGCACCATAGCGACAGAGCGATAACTCGTGTGTCGGTATAATCACCGTGTACAATAGCAAACGGCACCGACGCGACGTGTTTATAATAAAAATAAATTATAAGTAATAAATTATTATTGTATGCTTGCCGCCTTAAAAATGCAACCGTTTCTCTGTATCAAGTTACCTTTATACGAAAAAAAGCCAGACACAAGACTATAACTTGATAAAAAATGTTGCATTCTCTAATGCCGCAAGGCACAAGCATACCTATCTTAAATTTCTTTCATTTTTCATTTTGCCGCCCCAAATAGTTTGCCGCCCGGGTGCTGTGCACGCTTTGCACCCCAGGCACGGCTCGGCTCTGTCTGTAATACATTTTTCAGGTTTTAAGTTAGTGATTACTGAATGTATCATGTTTTTATGGTATATGTAATGGCTGTATTAGCGTAAGCTAACGTAAATATTAGTTGGCCATGATAGTATTTGAAAACTAGTTTGACTATAAATTTTCAGGTGGCAGCACGCTGCAGCACAATAAAAAGAGAGGGACGATTGGTGCATTTTCTTCGTTTCAAACCCCAGCCTTAAGTTCATAGCTTTGCAATTACTGTAATATTCTATTTCTTGTGGTTTTCTTGACAACTGTGATATAATGTGAGACTTAAACGATATAAGAGTTTTTGATATCAATTTTTGTTTTTATTAGGGAGATTTCTCTTTACCCATAAAAAATTATTGTTGTAACGACACCTATGCAAACTAAATGCAGGAATTTGAATATCCATTTCAAATTGGGATGTGATATGTTCTGTGGGTGAAGTTGGTATGACATTTCAGGAGGCTCCATATGCGTTAACACACCTGTATTTTTCTCTCGCAACCATGGCTTAGTAGCGGTATCTAACAGCGATGTGGGTATGGATCTTAACACCAGCATCCTGTCAGTAAACACCCCACTGGAGGCTTCATTCAACGAATCGGGCAACCTTAGCATGTACAACATGGATGCAGACGAAATATACAATGCATACAAGGACATTGTTAGCCAGCTGAAAGCTGCCTTTATATTTCACATTAAGAATCAGCAGGTTAGTTTAAAATCTGCATAGATTTGGAGTGTCTAACGATGTGTTTGTAGTCTGCTTGTCAGGACATCATACACGAACTATTCCTATCGGAAGGGCCCCCACTTCCAGGCATAGATGCCGCTTTGGATAAGGTGGTGATAGAGATCTGCCAAGAGCTTCTAGACGACATTCCAGCTAGTGACCCACGGTGGAGCCATAAAAGCCAGGTCGGGCTCGGCAGCTCTTACTCTATGCAAGTCTTGCACCAATTAAAGGACAAGCAGAAAGCGCACAGCCTTTATGTGCGCTTCTTGCACGATACCGAACTTTGGAATCGACTTGCCGCTGTTACTGTTCGGGGCACCGTGCTTTCAACTGTTACTGTGCTAGGTGAGTAGTGGCTTGCTTGAATCAAAATTAACCAGCCTTAACTTCGCTACTTGTGGTTTAAGGTGAGTGCTCCGAACAAATAGTAGCTGCCATAGGTCTTAAGAACGCAGGCAGCAACAGCATCTTAGAGAACGCAATTGATAGGGCTATTAAGGATTCGGAAGTGCCTGTTGAAAATGGTTTGACAAAGCAAGATATCTTCTACAGCAGGGTCACTAAAATATACCGAGTGCTGCAAGAGTTTGTGAATGCCTGCGAGGAGGCTGCTCATTCCGATCTTAATCCTGCAGAAGTCGTCACTCTAATTAGTCAAACTAACGATTTGCTGCTGGTACGTAAATATTAATTTATATTTTTCAACGAGATTCAAATCTGATCATAGCCAAGATCGATTCGAAGTCATTGATTAAAGTAACTGGATTTTTTTTAAATGTTTTGTTTATTTGGATGTGGAGGAGCATAATGCAAGTCGATTGTGATCTATTACTTTCATTGCACTTCCCGCATGGTATAAGTATTTACTGCTAAAGACTAATAAGTGAACATTTACCACTATTTCTTGTGTTCTACTTTATTTAATATGCATTTTTAATCACACATCAGTCAATTCTGAAAGAAGTGATCCAACACCGCCAGCAAAATGTGGACAACTTTGCTCCACATCCCAGCGCACTCGCCTTGGCTCCCGACTACCTGCCATGGACGGCTGCAGCTGGTCCACAAGGGTTGCACGACAGTCTCGTGCTACAGGTACGAATGTGCTCTTTTATAACTTGTAATAAAACAACTTTTGCCTGTTAATACAGCAATCGCTGACTTGCATCTATGGGGCGAGGATTGCAGGCGATGGCCTTATGCGTAACACACTGTACGATCAGCTAGTTGGCTTGATTGATCTTATACTCGACGCCAACAAATCACATCTGGAAAGCATCAGAGGCATCAGCCGGGAGGACGTGCTGCTCAAGCAGTATCAGATGGACCGGCACAAGCTTATTGCTGCTTTAAGTAAGTTGATATTTTTCACTAATTGAGTAGTAATTATAATGAAGTAGCGTTAACATTCTAGACCTGGCGATTTTTTCCCATTATTTCCTGATCATAACTTTTGTCTATACTTTTCTATGCTTAATTCCCTCTAGTCTGCTTTTTGGTCTTCACTTTGCAATTTTTGTCTCTAACCCTGGTCAAGTTGTCTTTATTGTTGCAATGAGGTCTGATCTGATTCTTTATTCAGGTCTTTTATATAATTTCAGCACTTCAGAGCTTTAGGCCCAGGGCTTGTTTTCAATCTCGTCTTTGGCTGCACAAAATGTTCAATTTGGTTCTTCTGCGACCAAAAAAAATTATTTTTTTTGCAGCTTAAGTTAAAATATGTATACAATATATTGTTTAAATTTCAATCTATTGTCAGTTATATCTCCTATAGGGAATTATTTTTTGCGAAAACCAGACTGAGCATTAATCAGTATTTTATTGCTTTCAAGATAACTTTCTAGCTGTTTTTTAGCTATTTGCTCTAAAATCTTTTCAAATGCAGGCAACATATTAATCGGTCTAAACTTGGTCTTACCGTTGCTGTCTTCTAAATTCGAGGAAAAGTTCCGCTTTCCTAGGATTTATTGATGATCTTAACATTATGTTTCGTATTACTGGTAGAGCATCCAAAATTACCTCGGTATTAATATCACCAGTACTAAATTTATTATTAATTTTTAAAATAACTTTTTCCAATGTATCCATCGTAGTCGGTTCAAAATAAAAAGTATTTTGCCATCGGTACCAGTTCTGTCTATTATTGCACTAGTAACATTTTCTATGCTTTAATAAATCTTTACACTATACAGGGAGTAATTAAAATGCTTTTCGGTTCTACTAGCCTAGTATTTTCAAACTTGACAAATTCCATCGTGAATACACTGTCTTTATTTATAGGCCATTCAGTAAACACAAAAACATTTAAATTTTTTTGAAGTTGGCGTTTACGTAAAATTTTTGTGCTAGAAATTCTGTATTTTGTTTTGCAAAGGTTTCCACACCTGCATAAAGGCGACTTCGAATTTAAAAATGACAATTCATAAATGTCATTATTTCAGTGTCAAAGTTCATATTATTCTGGAAATTCTTGCCTGAACTTTTATAAAATGTAGTAACAATACCTATTAATAAATGCTACATCAATAGTATCCAACACAGTATTTGTTTAACATCCTTAAAAGTAGTTATGACAGATACCAATTAAATGTCACACTCCTAACCTATTTGTTTTAGTAATTTTTTGTAAGTACATTCCTAGACAAAAGATGCATTTTGGGAGTACACTCATGAAATTTTAGAAATCAAAGGCCACTTTTGTGTTTTTATGTTTAGTGAACAGACTATACAAGTTGTTTTAATTTTCTCCACATTTGTTTAGAATTACCTCTTACTGAGTCAATTTGCTTTTGATAGTATTGATTTTTACTGATTTTTAATAAACGATTGTATTTGTTTTTAATTAATGTATAAGAATTCCAATCCTTTAACATATTATTTAATTTTGCTGCTGCGTATAAAAAACATTGCGTTGTATTTGTAGATTTTTTTAATTTCTTAAAGTACCCCACATATAGTTGTAACACATTAACCGATATATTCTAAAGTAAGTCATAACATTTCTGCATAGTTTCTACCAAATATGCAGTTAAATTCTTTTATCTGTTACTGTATGTAGATTCCCTGGACATGTCAACATTAAAATCCCCTAAAATGATTTATGTACATTTTTAGTTAGTTACTTCATCGCACCAAGATTCGAAAAAATGTAGCAAATTGGCATGACTTACACTAGGACTGCGATATAAAACTGTATAAACACCTTTATACACTCCTTTACAAATTCTTATACTTAACATCCACATATTCCTGTCTACAACTATATTTCCCATATTCACATACTTGACACCATTTTTAATGTAAATTATGACCCCTCCGGTATACCTGCTGTGAGTATCACATCAATGCGCAGAATAACCCCTAATATCAATCCCGCACTGTCTTATTTCTGCAGTAACACATATTTCACCGAGCATTCTCAATTAACATCTCTATTTTGGCTAATAAACTATATATATATATATACACAGTAAAATGTTATTTCTTGACTGGGATAGGGTTTGGAAAAACTCCAATCTCAGTGCTACGCACAGGTACCAAGCTTTAATGGTTAGATTGAATTAAAACCACTTGTATGTTACGCCGGCGTAACATACAAGTGGTTTTAATTCAATCTAACCATTAAAGCTTGGTACCTGTGCGTAGCACTGAGATTGGAGTTTTTCCAAACCCTATCCCAGTCAAGAAATAACATTTTACTGTGTATGTAACCACACAAGCTGTGAGAGGGACTATCTTTATATATATATATATATATCTCCGGGACTATACCGCCCTGTGCGGTTTGCCGGTTCTCAAACGCCACAAGTCTCGGTTTTGGGCATCTTCCTCCTGTACTTCGTAGTTGGTCATCGCGTCTCTCATCTCGTTATTCCATGACCTTCGGGGTCTTCCACGTTTGCGTTTACCTGGGGGAGTCCATTTAAAGATGCGTTTTGGCCATCGCCAGTCATCCATCCTCAGCACATGGCCAAACCATTTAAGTCCTCTTCTCTCTATTCTGTTTATTATTGTGTCCGTGGTCCTCATTCGGTGTCGAATTTCATCATTTGTAATACGATCCATTCTGGATACTAGAGCGCTTCTTCTGAGGTAGTCCATTTCTACGGCTTGTAGTTTTCTCTTATACTCGCTGTTAATTGTCCGGGTTTCACATCCGTAGCATAGCACTGATTCTACCAGAGATCTACCAATATGAATTTTAAACTACCCACATGTTTTTTTATTTATTTATTTAACAGCAATCAGAATAATACATTCTATGAGCTATTGTGCTGGATGGAGGAACAATTGATTATATATCCCTCAAAGGACCTGGTTAGTCATCCTCAATGGGAAGACCTCGTCTTCACTTCAGGTCAAATCTGTTGGCCATTTTCTTCTGTTGCGTCTGTCTTGCACGAGTCTTTGTAATGTGTTATTGTGATGGTTTTCAAGGTTCTGTTGGTGTTTCTGGCTTCGTTGTTGAATTATTTCTTTAACTGTTGGGATATTGAGATCTTCATGGAGCATGTGATTGGAGATGTACCATGGTGCATCAGTTATGGCCCTGAGAATCTTTGACTGTGCTCGTTGAATTATATTGATGTTTGTATTGCTAGCACAGCTCCACAGCTCAATGCTGTCCATATTGGAACAATTATTGTTTTATAGATTAGTATCTTATTTTCTAGCAACATTTTAGATTTTCTGCCAATCAACCAATAAAGTTCATTCATTTTTTGCTTATATGTTCTCTCCAGTTCATCTTTGAATTGAGGTGCATTCCTAGATATTTAGCATTTGTTGTAGGTATTACTATTATGTTTATAATCACTGGGGGACAGGTTTCTTTTTTAATTGTAAAAGTTAATATGCTGTGACTTGTTTTCATTGATTTTTATATTCCATCTTTTAAGCCAGTTTTGTATGTGGAAGAGATGGTCCTGAAGATTTCCAGTTGCTGTTACAGGGTCTTCGTGAACAGCTAATATGATGGTATAATCGGCAAATGTACCAGTTATAGTGACGTCTGATGTTGGTAGGTTCGAAGTATACATTAAATATAGGGTTGCCATATTTGAAAATAATAATTTTGGGATAAGCTACGAAAGGGTCGCGGCGGGGGGGGGGGCTTGCTGGAAAAGGCAATTCCTGACTTTATTTATTTTATTTTTTCCTAACTAACAAATATGAGACATTAAATATTAAAGAAACACATTAAACGATCATTAATTAAGGGAATTAAAAATAAAATAAACTTAATAGGAAAATAGAAACATAAAAACAAAACACTGAAAAAAACATTGTTCTTAGTCTCACACTCTCAAATGGTGGTTATTAATATTATACACTATCTCTATCATCAATTTACATCTGTTTCTGCAGTAGCAGCAGTAGTTACCTTTGGATTCTTACACGAAGTATATTTGTTGGAACTCGAAATTTCTTTTATTTTATACTGATGTCAAAAATGACATTTTTACTTTAAAGTAAAATTTTAAAGTTCAAGTGCTTTCAAATTATATGTCAGTTGTTGCATGAAATTTGAAATGATTTACAACTTTTTATTTAAAATTCATTAAACTTGCAGAATTAAATAAACTGTTGTATTCACCACGAACGAAAAGTGTTTTTAAAGGTCCTCGTAAACAACTTTCTCGTCTTTAAAATGCCACTTTTCGTTCTAGATAAATAAACCACTATTAACAAACTGGTTTGTTACTTTGTAATCGCGAAATTCGTTGCACGTCATTTCTTTAAAATTGTATTGTACTAATAAGATGGCTTTAACAAATGATATTTTTAATCGATTTCTCTCGTCACTCCATTAGCTGTTCATTAACGAAAATATTCTCTCAATATTTGCATTGTGACTCCGGTATACAAAAATAATATTCCGCAATTTTTAGAAGTTCTGAATATTGTTCTTCAGTTTTACAGGAATTTAAAAAATCACACATCAGTCACTTGCACACATATTTGTGTAGCTTACAAATTCTTTACCAATTTTTTTAAACACACAAACTGGTCAAAAGCTAAGACGTCATACTTCATATTTTGTAGTCCCTGAATTGTTTTTTTTATATCATTCCATGTAGGACAAAATTCAAGGGTCATCCATGAAAAACTGTCAAGTTTCTTAAATTGCAGTATCCACTTGTATAGATAGGCAGTGCAAATGCCATAAAAATGAGAAACTTCATCTTTAAATTTTCTTCGGTTCGTTTCGCTATCAACATTTTTAAGTAAACTTTTTACCTTGAGACTAAGAAAAGTTTCATTTTTTCTTTCTGTTAGAGTATTCCTTATATCAATTAATATTTTATAAACTTCCATGATTGATATTGTTCTTGTTCAATTTAAAAATAAATTTCTCCCTAAGGATTCTCAAAAGAAAAATTCATTATTTTTGGAGAATTTTCTGAGGAAATAAAATAAGACTTCAAAACCTCAAACAGCTGAAGTATTCTGTCTATCCCAGATACCCACCCACATTAAATGTGGATATACTATATTACATAACAAGCTGCGAAAGTGGTGTATATCGTGCGAATATGTTTGAGAAACGAGGCGAAGCATAGCGAAGCTGAGTGACTTAAAATACGAGCGTACGATACACTTTCGAGCGAATTATGTACGCTATTTCTCCCACGACCAGAAAAAATACACATTTTTGCAGATTGTCCGTAGTTTTTAGGTTAAAATGACATATTGTCAGCAATTTTTAGGTTAAAATGACATATTTAACCCACTATATAACTGTGAATTTTACATTTTTTCATAATAAACACGTTCGTTATAATAACGACCGGGTGAATGATTGTGGGCGAGGGAAAAAGAGTAAAGGTCAAAGGTGTTACTCGCATAAACCCATAATTAAACGTCTATTTCATAAAAGCCGTCAGAACGCATATTCCAGAAAAGCAGAATCTGCAGAAATCACCCGAAATTGGTAAGTTGTAAAATTTTCGTGGAAAATCGGGACAGATAACCGAACCCAACCCTATTGACATATTGCTGTCATGTTGATTGTGAAACTTTCTCTATCATTATTAATCAGATTCTAATATTAACAGTGTGTTAATAATTAGAAGTACACTAGCAAAACTTGTTTGAAGTGGTGGTGATCTTGAGTTGTGATAACATTGGTGTAGTAATTATTGTTTTGGAGGTTAACTGACACATGTTCCAGAATGCAAACTTGCTCCAAATGTAAAACGCCTTCTGAGCAGATGATTCCATGCGATAGCTGCAGCAAAGAATTATGCAAAGGCTGTGCTGATCTTACTGAAACTGAAATTAGGTGCATGAAACTATCTAAACGGAAACTAAAGTTTCTTTGCGACGGCTGTGAATATGGGCTTTTCAGGGTACCAGAACTGATAAACAAACTTTCCAAACTAGAAGAGAAAATTATAGAAAATAACAATGAGATGCGTATAACCCAAAAAGTATCTACTAATAATGAAGAAATGATTGCAGAGGTAATTGAGAGACGAAATAGAGCATCTACTAATAATGAAGAAATTATTGCAGAGGTAATCGAGAGACAAAATAGAGCATCAAATATTATTGCTCTCAATGTGGAAGAATCTAAGGGTGATTCACTAAGTGAAAAGAATAAATTAGATAAAATTACAATTACACGATTATTAAAGAACTTTGAGATTGACCTAGATAACGTTAAAACATTCCGTCTAGGAAAATTTGAAAATAACAAAAACCGCCCCATTAAAATAATGCTACAATCAAGGGAAGAAGCTTTAACTGTGCTTCGAAACCAAAAAAAGCTAGATATCCCCAATGTCCGTATATTTAGCGATCAAACCAAAAAACAGCGTGAATATTATTTTGAATTAAAAAAACAACTAGATGATCTAGTAAAAGGAGGTGATCTTACAAAAACTATCAGATACATCAACAATAGACCTACAATTGTTAACATAAAACTAAGTGACATCCAAAAAAACTAAATCCTTCCACAAAAAAAAAATTAAATAATGTGCAATACAATAAACTGCAAACAATTAAAATTTATTACACCAACATCCAATCTATTTCATCAAAATTCGACCTCCTCTTGGCAGACATTAATCTACAAAATCCTTCCATAATCGTTCTAACCGAATCATGGCTTAAATCTACAATCAAGGATAGTATCATAAGAATCCCAGGATATCGCATATATCGAAGAGACCGGAATAGACGAACTGGTGGAGGTGTCATCATCTACGTAGCAAAAGAAGTTGAAGGTGTTCCTATAATCGCAAGAATTAATGAAAACTACACCCATGCAGACACTGAAGACCTTTGGTTGGATATTCAAGTATGGCAACTCCATTTCCTACTTGTAGGCATCTATAGACCTTGTAACTCTGCACTCAATTCAGATAGAATCTTATACAATCATATCAAAGAAGCTTCCGAACGCAATACATTAATTGTAACCGGTGATTTCAATTATAAGGATTTAAAGTGGCCACTGCTCAATGGCAACTGTTCTGAATCTGAAGAACTGTTCCGGCATATGTACCTAAACACCAGTTTAACCCAATTAGTGACTCAACCAACACGTTTCAGAAGAAATGACAATCCATCACTTCTGGATCTGGTCATGTGTAATGAGGAAAACCTGATTACTGATATAAAATATGGGGCACCAATTGGAAAAAGCGATCACGTTACACTCCAAGCATGTATCCAAACCATATTAAATCTCCAGCCCTCTCCCGATGCGAAACCTCGTCTAGCATACCATCATGCCGACTATCCGGCTATAATGGACGATTTCCAACAAAACTATAATGAAGAACAGGAAGCCTGCATCGACAACCTGTGGACCGAGGTCAGAAAAACTCTGGAAGAAGCAGTGAAAAAGAACACCCCAGAAATGAGATCACACAAAAGACCCACAAACAAACCATGGGTAACGAGAGAAATTAAACAAGCTATTCTAAGGAAAAAGGAAGTCTGGAACAATGATAGAAATGGTACCAATAATGTAACCTACGAAGATTACACAAGGTTACGGAATGACTGCATAAATCAAATCAGAAGGTCACGAGCACAATTTGAATCGAACATTATTGATAGCGGTGTCAAAGCTTTTTATGCTTATGTCAAACAAAACATTGCCTCCTCTATATCCATCCCGCCTGTTCTAAGAGATCCAGAAGGAAACTTAACAACCGAACAAACAAAAATTGCCAATATATTCGGTGATCATTTTGAGAGAACCTTTCTCCAAGAGCCAGAATTCAATAACCGCACCATCCTAAACACAACCCCACGAGTTGGAAATGCAATCTCCTAGATAATCATCGAGGAAAATGTAGTCAGAGAAATCTTAGAAAACTTGAAGGTAGACTCGGCAGCATGCCCCGACGAAATTCCATCAATTATTCTAAAAAATACTGCACCAATGCTTAGCCAGCCACTGACAAAGATCATGCATCAAAGCTTTCAAGAAGGCAAATTACCTCAGCAGTGGAAAGAAAGTGTGGTGGTTCCAATTTATAAGAAAGGGGATAAGTTGAATCCAGCTAACTATCGTCCCATCTCTCTGACATGTATCGCCTGTAAATGCATGGAGCGTATTATTGTTAACCAGCTGAGAAATTTTTTAATGCAAGAAAACATAATTCAAGAACAGCACGGATTCACTCCGCGCAGGTCAACAGTGTCTAACCTGCTAATTTGCCTAGACAAGTGGACGACAGCACATGATTCCCGGGAGCCTCTCGATATAATATACTTGGATTTTGAGAAGGCCTTCGACAGTCCCAATTCAACGTCTTATAGCTAAATTAGATCATCTTGGAATTCGTGGCAAGTTGTTGAAATGGATTGAAGACTTTCTAACAAATAGGAATTTCTGTGTAAGATCAGGCAAGTCAAAGTCGCAGCCAAAATTAGTAAGAAGTGGAGTACCCCAGGGATTGGTTCTCTCTCCCACTCTATTCACGCTCTTCATGCTCGACTTAAGGAAGGTCATAAAATCTAATGTATTATTCTTCGCTGATGATGTCAAATATTTTGCTAATCCTTTAACCAGCTCAGGGCAACTCCAACAAGACCTAGACAGAATACAAGAATGGACCAGGAACTGGTTGATTAACTTAAATGCCAGCAAGTGCACTATTTTGCGTTTTGGAGCTAATAATCCTAAGACAGCCTACTACACTGATGGCGTTCCTATTACTACTGTCAGTGAACAGAAAGACCTTGGAATACTGGTATCCTCAAACCTAAAATGGGAGTCTCATATAACTGGAATTGTCAAAACTGCCAACTCGGTAATCTACATGATAAGGAAAGCATTCCAATATCTTAAACCAGACACATTTGTCAAAATTTACAAAACGTACATTAGACCTTTGTTGGAATACGGTTTTCAGATATGGAATCCTTACTTCCAGAAGGATATTACATTGATAGAGAATGTCCAACGTCGAGCTACTAAACTACCACAAGGATTCAGAAGACTCGAATACCCACATCGTCTTGAACTGCTCAAACTCCCAACGCTGCAACAACGTCGGCAACGTGGTTATTTGATTGAAACCTTTAAAATATTAAACAATTATTACGACTGCCCAGAGCTAAAATCCATGTTCAAACTCCAATCAAGAACCAATTTACGAGGACACAAGATGCACCTGTTAAGAACCAGAGCAGAACTTAATCCTCGACATAATTTTCTGTGTAATCGCATAGTGAGTGACTGGAACAAATTACCTGAAGAAGTAACTAATGCCACATCCATCAATCAATTTAAAAATAGACTGGACAAACATTTTGCAAATAACACTACAAACACAACTACAATACAATAAAACAACTAATTATTAACAAACATGATACAACATAATGCAATATCATGTATTATATGTGGATATATCAGCTTAAAGCTGCCTTTCTACGTCCAATAATAATAATAATAATAATAATAATAATAATAATCATTTCATAGCGGGACTAGTAGCTCCAAATCGGTAAAATCCTGAAAAATCGGGACGTATGGCAACCCTAATTAAATATAGGAGTGGCCCCAGCACACTTCCTTGTAGGACTCCAGATTTTATAGGTTGAAGATGAGAAACTGCATCATTAATTTTTTACTCTAAAGAATTTATCCATTAAGTAAGATTTTAGCAGGTGATAAAAGGATTCTGGTAGTGATTATTTTAAGTTTGTGGCATAGGCCTTCGTGCCACGTCTTATCGAAAGCTTGCCTCACATCTGGTAGAACTGCAGAGCAGTACTTGCTTTCCTCTATGGCTTCATTGATTACATGAGACATTGAATGACACGGCTATATTGTAGAGTGGCCATGGCAAAACCCAAATTGACTATCAGGAATGATTTTAATGATGGGAAGGATACGTTTTAGTATAATTCTCTGAAATAGTTTTATATTTTTTATTTGTTTGTTGCGTGGTTAAATCGTATTGTTGTCTTGAGTTTATTGTATAGTTTGTTGTGGGTCATCGTTACAGTGGGTAAATACTGTTGTTAGGTAGTGTGCAAATAAGTCTGCTTTTTTCTGACTGCTTCTGGCCCACTGACTTGTGTTATTTGCCACTCGTATTGTTGGGGACGTTGCTTTAGGTTTATGTAGAGATTTGATTGGTCGCCATATGGAATTGCCGTATCGGTTGATGGTTGTAACATAGTTTGTAAAGGAGTTGTCCCTCATTTCTTTTCATTTTGTTTTTAAATTATTGGTAATTCGATTCTAGGCTGTTTTGTCGCCGTAGATAAATAGGAGTAATTCCTTTCCTGTAGTAGTTGTGATAACACTATGCCTTTGGTGGTAATAATTCTGGAGCCCCAGAGGGTATGTTTACTATTGTAATCTCCTTGTGCTATAAATTTCGGTCCCAATGTTTGAAAGAAGTTTTGAAAGTCCTTCTTTTTTAGGTTGTTCCCTGGTGGGGTATACTGCAGATACTGTTAGTTCATATGGCATTGTTTCTACTTTGATTGATGTAGCTTGAAGATGATTTTTTTCATACGTAGGTAGTTTGTAATGTTTGATAGTGGATTTTATTAATATAGCAGTGCCAGCGTGGGCAGTATTATATGGGTGGTTGGTATAATAAAGTGTAAAGTAGGAAAGTATGAGGAATGACTGATTTGTAAAGTGGATTTCACTTATTAATAAAATATCTATTAGGTTTTGTTGAACAAATACACTTATTTCGTCTCTATGTTGTATTAGACCATTGACATTGTAACGCTTGTATCTTATTAATTATTGCTCTTTTTTTTATACAGCTTAGCTCGTCGAATAGTCAGATATGCCAGGGTTCTATGCTATGCGTAAACTCAAATATACAGACTAAGTACACATAAAATAAAGGATTTATTTTGTTTAACTATGGACAAAACAACCAATAAATAAAAAATATAAGATTCCGGGTAATTTCCAATATATAAACAACGATTTAGCTCTTTCGCTTGGCCAGCGGGCGGCTGATCATTTAGGCAACCCAATTATGACATTGTCGTTCGCTTGCCTTCGGCGATCCGATTGTAAATGCTGCAACGAGAGCCGTGGTTTGTGGCGTCCTCGTACGGTCGCTGCTAGAAACACAAGAATAACACTGTCAGTTTTGTTATGAATTATAACGGGGTTGTAATTTATTGTTCATTCGCCGGCCATTTGTTTAAACTTTATACGTATGTGCCAGGGGAAAGCTTTACCGTGAGAAACTGCAGTGCCCGAAAGATGTTCGCCAGTGAAATAACAGTGAATTTAGTTACTTTTCATGAAATTGCAGCCATAACCTCAGTTTTAGTTTATGGATCAAAGTTGCTTCCAGGAGTTTGTATTGTGTGTTCCAAAAAAAACTCATTTGCAGCATGCCATGATCAAATTGAAGTTTGCTGTAACTTGAGATATACCCATTGATACAAATGAACTACTAAGTCAGAGAGAACTAAATTACATCTTGACCTTGAATGAATTATTTCCTTAAAAATATACAAAACACTAAAAAAAAAACAATTTTTATTGACCGTTATGATTATTACACTCGTGTACATGCTATCTTATTTTCTTTTTTGCTTGATACAATTAAACTTAATGCAGTGTAAACTTTTACCTGTTACAGTGACGATGTTTTCATAAACAAATTGCAATCTGACATTCACCTACAGACTTAAGTTAAGACATGATTAGATTTTCTAACTTTCTTTCCAAGGCCTACCCTAAATGAGGTTTTTTTTGGAAGACACGATATTTTGTTAGAAGGGCACTGCAGGCCGTTTCTGGAGGTTCACAAACAGCGTTCTCAAGGGTGAGTGAAGCTCTTAACTTTTGCAAGTAATAAATGGGACCTGGGGCGGCGTGATACAAGGGAATGTCCGGTTTACTGGGGGCTCGCCAGTCAAGCTCTTAATTCCTGTTAGGGACCTGGTGTTAATCGTGCTACAAGGGCCCAACAGTGTATTGAAAGCTAACAAATAGCGTCTTAGCGAGTGAGTTAAGCTCTTAGTTTTATGTTATGGAGCCTGGTGCGTTGTTTTTTAATGAATTTTGCGGGCGATTTTTGGGGATGGGTTTCAAGGAAGTGAAGATTCGAAGCCTACAGGCGCCTAGTCGATGAACCACGTTGGGCTTCGACGGAGAGCGGGTTCAAAGAGAGAATGGACGGAGACCACAGGCGCCTAAACGACGAACCATTTTGATCTCCAGCGGGAAATCAGGTTATTTCTAGGAAATGTGGTCCCAGGTCTGACAGGGCTTCCTAATCTGCTGGAACTTGGGCAGGGAAACGTGGATCTCGGCCGATCGTGTACCCGCGCATATAATAATAATAACAATAAATTGTCTTTATTTCCAAATACATATACAAATACACGTATTCGAACATTTTCAGTTTAGAAGGCGAAGTTTAGCTAAAGCTATTCTTACACTTAACCTTCTAAACTGATCGCATATATGCAGGTGTGACATTTAGACAGATATACGACTATAACACAGCCATTAGCCTATCACATATTGTCTTGAAGGAGAATATTTCTTACATATTTTTTGAATATAATTATTGATTTATTTGGGATATTATAAAGAAATTTATTGTAGATCTTAGCAGCTACGTAACTGTAAGATTTCTGAAACAAAATTGTAGAGTGCAACGGAATCGTGATAATTCGAATAACTCTTAGTTATCGTTGACGAATATTATTTCTAAAAATAAGCTTGTCACAAAGATACCGAAGGGTAGACGTCTGTAACAGTTTGCGGATCAAAATGGAATAATGATAAATAACAATGTTCCTCAGGCGTAGCTATTTAAGATGAATATAAAAATTAGAAACATGATCATGTCTTTGCAGCCCCCATATGAAACGTACACAATGATTTTGAACAACTTGGATTCTATTTCTGAACGTGGAGTCCAAACAAGGATAATAAACGACGTTACAATAATTAAAAATATACAGAACCAGCATTTCACAAAGTTTATTTCCGTATCTTAAAATTTAGAATAAATTTGTTTGCATAAAGCATTCTTATACGAATATACGTCCTTTGTGTAAGGTTACTCACATGACTTTTAAATCGTAAATTGTCATCAATTATTACTCCCAGTATCCTTGCCTCATCTAAATAATTTACAGTCACTCCCATTTTTATTTTAAGATCTGATTTGATTTGAGTTTTCCAGTTATCGGTGCAAAATAGAAGTACATTGGAATTTTTGGATTTAAACTTAGGTTGTGATTATGATTACAAGCAAGGCTTATTTGCGTTATCTTCATCCTCGCGTCTTGAAGATGTATTTACCTGATTGTGGCGAATTTTGGCTGGCGCTAACGTTACAGCATTCCATTGTGCTATTCTTAGGGATTGGGCCATTACTTTAGTTTGGATATCAGCGTGGTTAGCAGGTTTAGGACCATGCTTTGGCTTTGAATTCTTCGACGAATTTGCTGAATTCTGTACTGACATTTTTACTTCCCTCGTCTAATTTTCATTTTGATTTGAGTTTTGGACTGCCTGGGCCTAACTAGAATAACAGTGTGGAGGTGCTGGTTGATTTGGCTGGAGAGATATTGGTGTAAGTTGTATTGCTGATAGATGAGGAATGTTTGTTTTGGATCTGTTATTTTTGTATAAATTATGATAGTATTCATATCCCGTTTAACTTGCGGGGTGTGAGCCTCCACAAAGTATGCAAGTTGCAGGTGTTTCTCTACTTTTTTTGCAGGATTTAGTATCGTGCGATCCACCACATTTGACGCACGCATAGGGTCGTGAACAATATGTTTTTGTATGACCAAACATTTGGCAGCATGTGCATTGTACAATTTTATTTTCTTTTCTGGGGAGTATGATTTCGACAATTCTGTTCTGCAAACCCTTTATTTGATATATGTCCTTGTTATTAACTGCTGGCTCTAGGTCCACAAAGTACGTATTTAGTAGTTCTTTGGTTTTTCTTTTTCTTATGTTAATTATATTTCTGACTTGGTGGCCCTTTCCTTGCAATTCTTCTTTGATGTTCTTATGATCTAAGCTGTGGTGCAGATGTTTGATGAAATGGTGACTATTCTGTGTGCTCTCTCTTCTTTGGGCTGATAGGTGTGATGTATAATGATTTTTTCTCTCATAAATATAGCAAGTGCTCTATAATTATCTGGGATATCGGTGGTTCTTCAAATACTGTTTGCTAGGGTTTTGGTAACATAGTAATCAACTGTTAATACTTTGTTTATTTTAGCAACCATTTGTGGATAGTCTTGTATTCCATGGACAAAGATTGGTGGGGGTTTGGAGCTTTTTCTACGCTTTTGCTTGTGTTTGCAGTGTTTTCTGGTTCTCTATTTATCAGTACACTGTACTTATTGCTTGTGTTGATAGCTTCGGTAGGGGAGAGTTTCTTTCTTTTAACACTTATTGTTGGTTTTTGCCAAGGATTCTCTTTATTTATATCCTCGGGCTTTTCATTGGTTATAATTGTCATTATTTCGTCTTGTTGCTTATTTTGGTGTTGTGTTTGCTTGTACTGTTTTTGATTTGGCATCAAAAAGTCCGGGTATTTTGTATATAGTGCAATGGTTTTGTGCTCTCTACAATTCTGCTTGCCAATTGAACTAGAATGCATTAAAAATCAAACCGAGGCACAGAATTAATTATTTTAACAAGTACAAGCTTAAGTTACTTTTATTGAGATAAATGCACTGATGGGTGCAGCTGAGTTTCACAAATTGAGGCAAAGGTTACATGAAAAGCTAATTCAAAAGGGTTACATTCTTAGGCTCAGATTTGACGAGGTTTTGGAAGTGTGAATGCAGTTAGATTGTATCTGAAGATGCTAGCGATAACGTTTACAGTATTATATTTCTTATTGTACGAAATGGTTTGCACAAGTACAAGTTATGAGCATTATAGTGGTCAAAAAGTTAGGACCAGAATGGCAAAGTAACTGAAACATATAGCAATGCAGTACGAGGTTTAGAAACGTTGCAAGAAGCAACCGACAAGGAATGTTGGAAAAGAGCAACCTACGAATAGCAAAGAAATAGAACGAAGGACATTATTAAGTGCATAATAAACTACAGAACATAACAGTGTGGTTAAAAAAACAGTGAAATAGCAGAGTATTAAACGTAGTGCATTATAACCTAAGAAAAACATTTATTTAGCCTGTAAGAATTAAAGGTGTTATCAAAACCTTATTCTATAAGTTAATTTTAAGTATCAAACCTTATTTCCTTTAAACAATTGTGATACCAGACCTTTTTTTGTTGAACAACCACAGAGAGAGCTTTGAAATTTTTCAAGCTGTTAACATTGCTCCCAGAAAAGTTTAATTTTGTTAATAAAAACACATTCATTTAGTGCAAGTGTTGGTTTTATTTAACCACAAAAGTGTTGGGCACAATTGGAACCAGTTTGCCAGTCTTCAAGTGGTGTAATTTGTGCTTATTCATCGTCAACAAAATCCAGACAGGTGCGGTCCAGGTATGGGCTGCATTCGAGAGTCGTAACCTCTGCAGCAGCTAGTTGGAGCCAAGTTTGATGCCTTCAACACCTAGAGGAGGCCTTTACACAAAACTTCATGCAGAAATTAAAGTTGCCAGACCAGCAGCAGCCAAAAAAACGCGTTGGCGTCCCCTGAGAGGTGCGATCAGCATCGGAAGGCTCTGCAAACCAGGTATTTTGCGCAATTTTCATCGTCCAGGGCCCTTTTATTTCGCTGGGGCCTGCAAGATTGGAGATTCCACTACGTATTGCCGCAGTTCCCATTTATCCAGTGCGCCCCAGAACCTAGAAATCGACGAGGCGTCATTAGAAATTGTAGGAATTCAAAGGAAAATTGTCCATTCGTTTGCAAGCTAAAACAATGTTGATGTCACTTGTACGTCACGCTAGAACAAAAGCCGTTAGTACTGTTGCTATGTGAGAATAATTATTGCTTACCTGAGGTATTTTGCTGATTTTGGCATTGATTTAAACGAACGATCTTAAACATTTCCGGTACTTTGTTTTTTGTTAGTATCTTTTCAGCTGTTTCTTATGAAAATTTATTTTGATGCATGATTAAAAAAAAAATTCTCTTTAAGTTTCTATAGGCCCAAGCAAAATCTATAAACATAAAAAGTGAAATGTTCTTCTAAGAAGAAATCCACACAAATTCCTTATTATTAAAGCTCTGCAGCTTATATTTACTTTCATCCTTTGCTATTTTTCTTGCACTAATTTCCTCTTCTGTTAGGTTATTGTAATTACTCTTTACTAAATTTAAATCAAAATGTTTTAGTCACTGATAAGCAGTGGGAGCGGGCCGCAGCGTTAGCAGAAAAATATCTAGACTTTGAGTCACTAGTAGTTATCTGCGAGTCCACCAACAACCAGCAACGTTTGGACGACTACATGGAAAGATTCAATGCAGAAGGCTTTTCGGAATTTGTGTACTCGTGGTACCTGCAGGAGAACAAGCCAGGAAAGCTCATAGACCGCTACCGCTCAGTGGCAAAAACCCGCAACGCTCAAAAGTTAACCACATTCTTAGCCGACCACCCCTCATTGTCGTGGTTGCAAAACATATTCGACAGGAAATTTGCACTTGCTGCTGAAACCTTAAGAGACTTGGCTGTCAAGGAATCCGAGCTGGTGGTGCGGCAAAAAACCATGTTCAGCCTAAGCAAGTTGGCTAAATTAGCAGCCCCAGACACTAATATTGAAGATGCGTTTGTGGAAGACATCGACTCGCGACTGGAGCTAATAGCATTTCAAGAAGACGTGCCGGACTATGTGCTGCAGCATTACGGCTACGACACGATTAAGCCGCGGGTTATTCCACACAAAGACTTGATTCACTTGTATACATGCACCGAGTACAAGGAAGCTTCCGAAGTTGAGTTTAAGAAGGCTTTGGATTTGCTCCAATTCGTAGAGGACGAAGAGCTCAGGAGTGAGTTGTGCCTGAAGGTGTGGAGGGCTGCTGTGCTGCGAGATTCCTGGCTTCATGGAAACTTGGATTGCCCACTGGAAATCCTTCAGAATACACTATTCTTCAAATTGGCTGACTTGGCCATTTGTTTAGGTATGTGACTTCGGTAAGCCGTGTTATAAAATTATTATAGAATGTTTGATTTAGGTTCCGATCCCCAAAGTCTCCTACCTCCATTGGATATCTTAATGGAAGTGCCAGAGCTTGTAGAGCTACAGCAGAATAAAAATTTCCAGTACTTAATTAAAACAGGTTACGAACATGTGTTCAAGTCCCAGGCTGTTTAGATTAATTGTTATGTTACATTTTATATGTTTGTAGGTTTAAGCAATTTCAAATATAGAACAATTTTCTACTGTCTTTCTGAATGTTTTTTTTTTGTATTTGAAATAATAAAAAATAGTGTTACGATTACGATAGGGGCAGGGTTTTATTCTGAAAAGTAAAATTAAATTCCGGAGTTGCTAATATGTTGTGGAGTGCTATTGAGTCGATTGCTCTAGCCCAGTAATTCCCAACAGGTGGTGTGCGAACTCCCTGGGGTTCGCGTGCTTTATAAAAGGTGTTTGCGAAAAAAATATTATAATAACGGAATCAACTAAATGTTAAATTCATTAATATTACCTCAGTCAATTACGCGTTGCAACGGATGGATCCGTAAAATTGTAAGACGCAACAGGCAACATTCTGCAAAGTGATGAGATGCTATGCCTCTGGCAATGCGAGTACCTTCTCGTACGATCTGGAAACTTCCAATTCAGCGAAAATCGAGACTTTCCCGAATACACTTGAAAGAACGAGAATAATGTAAGCCGATATAAAAGCGCCGCAATCATATAAGGGAGAATAGAGTATGTATTAAAAAGGAAATGGAGAAAATGAAAAGTAGGTTAAACGATGTTGAAAAAACACTGATAGGAGAAGAAAAAGAAAAAAGAAAAATTATATATCATTATCAGAGGAATAGATGCAAATAGAGAAAATGATGAGGAAAAACCCGAAAGTTGTGAAAGACAGTCTAAAACTGGAAGTAACAATAGAAGGCGCCAAACTATTAACAAATAGAGATAATAAAAAAATGCAGTTTGTAATAATGAAACAATGAAGTGATAAACAACAAGTCTTGAGAGAAAAGAACAAACTAAGGGGTTCTAAAATATGTACAGGGTGTCCAAAAAATGGCGGATTAACTCTACGGTGCGTTACTGAGGGATGCCTTATAGCCCGGGAGCCAGTGACAGATTTTTGCGACCAAATTCCTCTCAGTCGATAATTCGTATAATGCTTCATTTAGTTGCTCTATGAAGCGTTGTGAACGTCAGCTGCGGGACCATGGTCGGGATAGGCGATGGCAGCCACCCACGCACGTATAAAAAAAAAATTTTCAGTGATTTCCTCCCGGCTGAAAATTTGTTAAATAATAGCTTACATATCACTTATAGTAATAAAAGAATGTCAGCTGGCTGCTGATGTCGGATTATACGTCAGCTGCTTGTATAAACGTGTAAAAATACAAAGAATATTTGTTTTGATAAAAATAAAGTCAGCTGGCTGTATGTCGACGGGAAAGTCGTCAGCTGATGCAGTCAAAGGTGTAGCGCGGAAGCCACGTCTGACGGCCGCTCACCTATTTAAATGCATCAGCTGACGAGGTTTCCTGCGCCATTCAGCCAGATGACTTTTTTTATTACTATAAGTGATATGTAAGCTATTATTTAACAAATTTTCAGCCGGGAGGAAATCACTGAAAATAATTTTTTTTTTACGTGCGTGGATGGCTGCTATCGCCTATCCCGACCATGGTCCCGCAGCTGACGATCACTGCGCTTCACGGCACAACTAAATGAAGCGATTCTCAAATTATCGACCGGGAGGAAATAACTGACAAAAATATGTCGCTGGCTCCCGGGCTATTATGAACCCTGGAAAAATATGAAAAAAAATCCCTGGGCCGTATTTTTCGAAATATTTCGAAATTAATAAAAATAAATCTGGCAACATTGATACTGCAACAATTTCTCAATCAAAAATGTATCCATAGTAAGTTGTTAATATGTTGGTGACACTGTAAGTCTATGTCAAATTCGAGGTTAGTAGGTTAGGTTTTGCGTCAGTTTTGACACAAACTGTCGCAAAACCTAACCTGCTAACATCGAATTTGACATGAATTTACAGTGCCACCAACATATTATTCATACAACAAATATTTCAATGCCAAGCTTGATTTCGTATATTATTATTGTACAAAGCCTGTTTGCCATATTTAGTAATTGACAAACTCAACAAGAAATCAGTTTTTTAAAATACTTAAATATTGAAAACAATTTAGTTAAATCCCAAGAATATTAAAAAAACAGATATTTTAATAAATCCCAGATATATTTGACACTATAATTATACACTAGTTATTTAAATAAATGGATTTCATTACCCACCTATGACCAGAAATATTTCGAAAAATACGGCCCAGGGAATTTTTTTCATATTTTTCCATGGTTCATAAGGCATCCCCAAGTAACGCACTGTAGAGTTAATCCGCCATTTTTTGGACATCCTGTATAGATGAAGATCTAAAGAAAAGCGAACGGCCAATAAGAAGAATAATTGGAGAGAAAGCTAGAAATGAAAAAAACAAATGGCAATAAAGTAAAAATTGGTTACATGAAACTATGGATTAATGTGAAACTGTTGGTTTGGAATGAGCAGACTGAAATGCTGGAACCAGAAACAGATCCAAAAAACTGTGCAGGTGAAGGAGGTGGAATCAAAAACATTTAATCAATGTCTGATCATGGAATGTCAAAACTGTGCTGGCACCTGGAAAAATGCAGGAGGTAGAGAATGAACCAAAAAGATATCAAATAGTTATAGCTGGTCTACAGGAGACAAGATGGAGTGGAGAAGGAAAAAAATGATAAAAAAGAACATCCTATTTGGTACTCAGGAGAGAAGAAACAGGGGTATGGAGGAACGGCATTTGTTGTACAGGGAGATTGAAAGAAAATGTTACACAGTTTAAGGCAGTAGACGGAAGATTCTCATACATGAGAATCAACTGCAAGCCGTAAAAGCTGCCACTGATAAACATGTTTTCACCGACAGAAAATGCGGAGGAGGAAAACAAAAATATATTTTATAATAAACTAGAGGAATTAGTGGACAATGTCCCAAAACACGACATGATAATAATCCTTGGTGATTTCAATGCACAAGTAGCCAAGAACCATGCTATAGCAAAGTGACAACAAACGAATTCTAATGGAGAGTTATGTAATTTTGCTGCAGCCTCAGATATGTTCATAATGAGCACAAAGTTCAAACATAAAAAAAACCATAAAATCACATGGATGATGCAACAACTGATGGTAATCAAATTGATCATGTATTGGTAACAAAGGAGAACTGCAAGGCAATCAATGATGTAAGACCTTACAGAGGGACAAACATATATTCAGAGAACAGAAATAAAGAAAAAGAAAAATTAATTAAAAAATGGATTACTAAAACATTAGAGACAGAAGATACCAGAAATGTCTACCAAAATGAAGTGGAAAGAAGACTAAAAGAAAACCAAGTTGAAGAAAGCATAGAAGAAAAATGGAGATTGATAAAAGAAAGTTTGGTGAAGGCAGCCTAGAGCACAATAGAATATAAGAATGGCAAACGTAGGAAACAATGGTTCGATGGAGATTGTGAGCAAATGATGGAAAACAAAAAGAAAGCAAGATTAGAGCGGCTAAGAACTGGAAAACCTGAAGACTCAGAAAGATCTAGAGACGAAAAGGAGGAAATAAATTATGTAAAAGAAAAAAACGAGAATGGATAGAAAACACAATGACAGAAAATAAAAGTGAATGCAGAAGAAATAATACAGGGCCACTGTATAGACATTTGAAAGAAACTAAATGTAAAAACAGTATTGCACCAGCAATTGGGGAAGAAAAATGGAGAGACAGCACTTCACAGAACTATATGAAGATGTTGAGGAGACATTAACAGTGGAGCATATTGAATACGAAGCAGACACAACCCTATATAATTTAGATAAAGAACCAACCTATGAAGAAGTAGCTGAAAGCATTAAAAAATAAGAGAGCGACTGGCACCGACCGGGAGGGGAGGGACAGAATTATACAGGAAAATATACGATTTAATGGTTATAATTTGGAATGAGGAGAAACTGCCAGATGAATGGAGAAACGGGATGATAGTACCTACCGATAACCAAAAAAGGAATTTTAACAAAATGCGTAAATTACAGAGGGATAACTTTGCTCAATGTCATATACAAAGTACTAACAACATTAATAAAAGGAAAACACATAGAAACACTTATTGGAGAATACCAGTTTGGATTCAGAAATGGTAAATTGACAACAGACGTGTTACACATAATGAGACAAATCAATGAGAAAATCTACGAACATGGAAAGGAATCCATATACTGTTTGTTGACTTTAAACAAGCTTTTGACCAACTTAGAAGACCGAATAAGTATATCATAAAAGACCTGAAAGACATAAAAACTCCAAAGAAACTGATTAACTTAATCAGAATGACAATTGAAAACTCAAGAGCAACCGTCCACACCGGCCAAATCAATACTTGCAGCTTTAAAGTTAGCAGAGGGGTGAGACAAAGAGATGCACTGTCGGTGCTTCTGTTCATAACGTCCCTGGATAGAGTAATCAAACAGTTGAATCACAATGGAACCATTAATATCAAATCTGCGCAAGTGCTGGCATATGCAGATGACGTAGCAATTATCGTGAGAAACCGATATAATTTGGAGGAATTATTTGTAAAGATAGTAGAAGAGAAAGGTAAAGGAAAACGATTGATAATTAACGAAAATAAAACAAAGTACATGCGCTGTAATAGACTGAGAAAAACAAAGCTCACAGGATTAAAAATCAAAGAGTATAACTTTGAAAAAGTTGAGACATTTAAATATCTAGGAACTTGAATACAGGAACATACATTAAAGAGAAAATACAGTTAGGTTATAAAGCTTTCTTTACGAACAAAAGACTTTTGAAAGATAAAAGAGTAAAGCTACAAAACTGAAAATTTATAAAATGACTATCAGACCTATTGTAACATATGCGGCAGAGACAACAAATGTAACACAAAGAGAAGATCCACTTAATGTATTTGAGAGAAAAATAATGAGGACGATAATGGGACCAATGAAACAAGACCATTAATGAATTTTGAAACTGATACATTCTTAAAAAGAGGAAATGTATTCGGAATGTTCAAGGCCCAGAGAATCAGATGGTATGGCCACATTTATAAGAACAACAAATCACACGTAAAAATCATTACAGACTGGAAGCCAACTAAGGGAAGATCAAAAGCAAGGTGGAAGAAACAGGTAGAAGACGACATAAAAAGAATGGAAAAGGGCAGAAAGGAATGGAAAAAAATAGTTAACATCGCAAAAACACACCAAGGCCTGTAAGAATGGATAAAATCATGGAAATGTGGTCTCATCTGCCACGAAAACTGGTACAAGAGTAGCTTGTATATATATTGTAATGGTATATAGCCCTCCACTCAGCTCTGGTGGCAATGCAGACTAATTAAAGATTAAATCACAAAAGCACAGAGTTGGGATGATTCGCACAACTGTGTAGATTCACATAATTTGTCAGTTTGAAATTACATTGGAAAATTTAGCCATTAACATTCGAATTATTTGAATAAGCTAGAAGGGAATGAAACTCGATTTCCAAAGGTTTGGAGTCAGTAATGTAAATTTAGCAAAATATAAAAGGTTTGGGCAAAATGGAAGCCGAACCCATATTAAGTAAAACTGGCACAGAAAGATTCAAAATATGTAAAGTCAAATGATGCGTAGAAATTAAAGTAAATTAGAAAATGGAATTATGATGAGCATTTTAAAAATATAAGAGGTAAGAGAAAAGATTAAGGAAAGAAATATGCCATAGAGCACAAAGCCAGGCGATTTACATGCAGCATCAAGATAGAAAATTTGAGGAAAAGCAAACAGGTTCAGAACATATAGGAAATTCAAGCAGGCGGATGTAAAACAATTGGTGAACTAATAAATAATCAGTGTAGTGGCGGATTGAACAGAGAAGTGGATTTACAATAAACTAAGTGGCGCTATAACATAGTAGAAAATCGAAAATTCAAAGAACAATTATTATAGAAGTAAAACATTGTAAATAATTATCATAGTTGTTAGATTTAGTTTTAAATGTAATGTAATTGAACTTGGTTCATTTCCTATTCAAATATGCAAGACAGTGTTTTGTTATTAAGAACCGGGGTTTGAGACAATTGAATAAAAATTATACCTGACAGCTTACATTTTGCTCCAACTTTAATAAAAGAAATTTTATATTTATAGTCAACCTACATAAAAATAAATTACTCCATTGTGTTCAGCACAATTTAATGCATATGTGGAAGTATGGGTAGCGTTTTTACCGAAAATTAAATTTACACCAAGGTGGTGGCTTCCGATCTTGGAGCCATCATCGAAGGAGGTCTACGATTCTCCGATACCAGCAAACGCGAGGGCTACAGCAGTGAGAGATCGTTGTAGAGCACCAAGTGGACCAGCGGCAGCAACTACATCAGCGTTCCAGCATCCCTGGGGGTCTGCATCAACGACAGGCAACGCAGAGGGGTCCTTTAGCGGTTACCGTTCCTGAAAGCATTGTGAGGTTAGTGTACTAAAAATTTAACCTCTCCAAAGGCTTGAAAGTGCGATCATACCTGAAGTACAAACCAAGGAACTGGAATCCGATTTATTTTGATGTCCATGAATAACCAGTAATCTAGGATTTGTAATTAAAATTGCCACTTGGAGGTTAAAATAAACAAAATCGCAGAGGCGTCTTTTTTGAGCAAGCCAATGGACGTATTAGCCTGAAAACAAAGGAACTTACTGACGCCGTCCAAAGGCGGTTTAATTCAAACACTTACCGAGTAATTTGCTCATTGAATCCTTGTTTTAAAATTAATTACACGCACGAACGTTCAACGTATTTCGAATCTGTTTATGTCGGTCAGTTTGACAGGTCGAGCGCTTGCGCTTTGAAGTTTAATTTCAGTTGTACACAGTGGCGTGCCAGTAATATTTTAACTTTGAATTTAACAAACTAGGAACCCAAGCCTAAATGAGAGACGAGTTTTCATGCAATATTTGAGCTAGCAAAATAGATTTTATACCGATGAGCGAATCATAAATTGAGGGCAAACTACTATTTAAAATTTTAAATATCAATCGAACCTAGAAATTAAATAGTCAATAGGTTAGAATTTGATATCATAAATTTCAAAATCAAAGTAATTAAGGTAAGTGGTGGACTGTATGTATTTATTATTCCTTTTTACAAATAGTGCAAAGCAAAGCATACAATACATAGCAATATATACAGGGTGTCCAAAAAATGGCGGATTAACTCTACAGTGCGTTACTTGGGGATGCCTAATGAACCATGGAAAAATATGAAAAAAATTCCCTGGGCCGTATTTTTCGAAATATTTCTGGTCAAAGGTGGGTAATGAAATCCATTTATTTAAATAACTAGTGTATAATTATAGTGTCAAATATATCTGGGACTTATTAAAATATCTGTTTTTTTAATATTCTTGGGATTTAACTAAATTGTTTTCAATATTTAAGTATTTTAAAAAACTGATTTCCTGTTGAGTTTGTCAATTACTAAATATGGCAAACAGGCTTTGTACAATAATAATATACGAAATCAAGCTTGGCATTGAAATATGTGTTGTATGAATAATATGTTGGTGGCACTGTAAGTTCATGTCAAATTCGATGTTAGCAGGTTAGGTTTTGCGACAGTTTGTGTCAAAACTGACGCAAAACCTAACCTACTAACCTCGAATTTGACATAGACTTACAGTGTAACCAACATATTAACAACTTACTATGGATACATTTTTGATTGAGAAATTGTTGCAGTATCAATGTTGCCAGATTTATTTTTATTAATTTCGAAATATTTCGAAAAATACGGCCCAGGGATTTTTTTTCATAATTTTCCAGGGTTCATAAGGCATCCCTCAGTAACGCACCGTAGAGTTAATCTGCCATTTTTTGGACACCCTGTATTGTAATGGTTGCATGTAAGATGAATTTAAGTATTAAAAAGGAATATCATAATTATTAACATGTATTTGTTAAAATAATGGAATAGAATTTGAATTCAGTTGAACAACGAAAAATAAGAAACGGAAGGGTTCTAACATGATTTAAATGTTACCTGAAATAGGGTGGGCGATTGATATCAAATACTTATTTGAGAAATGTTATTCAATATATCGGATGTTAAACTAAATATGATAATAGATTATATAGAGTGTTGAACTTTAAGAATATGCAAAAACGATATCACTAGGGAGATATTAATAAATATGTACACAAATAAATTTTGATAGAAGACATGTTACTTATAATAATTTGTAAAAAGCTGAAATTTTAAAATAAGCCCTTTCGTAATATGATTTTATTAATCTATTTGGATATAAAAGGGTATAATTAATATAAAATTGTCGAGAAGAGAAACAAAACAAATTTTAAAACGAGAAGATTATATAATGAAGATATGGAGAGGATGTGTATGATAGGAGGATCATAAGTTTGAATACTACAGGCTATTGAAATAATTTCTGGAATTGGATGTTGAACTTAATTTATTGTTGATTAATTACATCATGTGAATCGGATAGCGTGAGCTGCCTTTACTGAAAGTAGGACACATTGTTTCCAGAGTGAACAGCTTGAGAATTGGAAAAGGTTTTTCATGTAGTAGTATTGTACTTTGCTGAGCTTCTTATGGGAGTGACATCTTGTGACTTGCAGCAGATCCAGGTTTGCGTTATTTGGGTTGTCAACATCTTATTTGCAAGGGACACATTGTATTTACTGCTGGAGGATCTTGTCGACGTTTGTGTTGCTGAGTTGTAACTGACTGAAGATTTGTAAAAGAAACGCTCCAGAGGGTATTAGCAGTTGCTGACGGTTGAGTCTATACTGAGGTTAGTCTGCAGCTTGAGAAACTTCTATAAGCAGTTGGTATGCATTTGGATCATTGAAAAGGCAGATCAAGTTCTTTGGACGAGTTACAGCTACAAGTATTTATTGAGCAAACTAAAATAAACAGTAAAAGAGCGAAGTGAGGTAATTAAAAAGGGACTACTTACTATTTCATGTTTATTGAATGACAGGTAACGAAGAGGTATTTGTGATTGATATTTCACTTGCATAATTTGAAGTGATGCTGGCTTTCATAGAAATGGTCACATAATTTTGAAGTAAGTTTTCATTGATATCAACGAACAATTTTTCAAGAGTAACAACAGTCTTGATAATGCGTGAACCGACCTGTTTTGAGATTAATCATGTTCTGCTGAGCTAGAAATATGTAATAATTTAATATAAATAATTCATATTAAAGGGCATATGAATTACTTGAATTCATCTTAAATGAGAATTTGTCAAAACCTAAATAGAAAGAGAACAGTCAAACGTATCACGAATAATAATTGTAGAGCAAAACAGTAAATAAATGTCGCCTATGATTTGTGATATACATTTGACAGTACTGAAGTGTATTGGCAGTACTGAAGTGTATCGTCAGTCTGTGTCAAATTCGAGGTTCGTAGGTTAGGTTTTGTTTGTTATTTGACACAGACTGACGCAAAACTTAACCTGAAAATTACGAATTTGACATAGCTTGACAGTGCTACCAACAATGCAGTAGTATAAATAATAAAAACTCACTTGTGAATAAAACTTCATTTTAGTCACTGAAAACAGTTGTATAATGTATGGTAATAGGCGCTACTGTAAGATAATAGCTATTTATGCAACAAGTGCTAAAAGTCGACTTTTATGCGCGAGACATGAAAATTATGAAACGAAGCCGAAGGCTGAGTTTCATAACATGTCTTGCGCATAAACGACTTTTAGCACGCGTTGCATACACTATTTTATCTACGACCTTAATTTTACCGTTATTAATCCATAAATATCGATTTAAGAAAGGTTCGCATCTGCGACGCTGCATCATAATGAATAGTAGCCTACGCCGCTGGCGTCAGTTACGAAATGTAATTATTGATACTCCACATATGACTGTATTCATTACATAACGCTTTAATTATTTCAAAAACGCTTTACCTGTAACGCAAGAAGCAACTAGAATAGCTTTACAACTTCACTTGCAGTTCGAAATTGTAGTTTTGAACCTCCCTTCACTTTTAAACACGGTAAACTATAAAACGTCACTTTTAGTGAAACAAGCTAGCGCTAAAAGGCCTACTTTTAGTAGTGGTCGTAGATAAAATATTTGTCATGACTAGCCGCTTGTCGATTGCTGTTAGGTTGTAATAATTATGGTTATTGTTGATTGTTATTTGTTATTTTTTCTACCATTTATTGGTGATTGTGTTTTACTCATCAAACTCACATTGTATCATTAACTAAATAGACCTAGATCTAACCTTTCAAAATATTTGTATGTACCGGGTGGCCAATTAAAAACGGTACTCGGCCCTATCTCGAAAAGTAATTGTCGTAAAGACTTTGGGTAAAAAAATTTATGACTAAAGCGGCCAAGAGAAAATGCTAGAAATTATTTTTAAGTTTCTAAAATGGCCGCCAGGGGGCGTAATCGCATTCTTGAATTTTAAATCCCGTTTTTTGAGAAATATTCTTATATTACAGATAGCTAAAATGGACACCGTTTTAAAGCTGAGATAAATTCAATTCTTTTTTGTTAAATGCTTTTTGCTCTATCTCTTAAGAGATAGTGGTGGGGGGTGTCCAAACATTTTCGGAAAGAAATGTCAATAACTTCAAAATGGCTGAACGGATTTTGTCAAACTTGGAGTCGTTGATAAGGGATTTTCTTAGGTTATCAATGCTGCCTTGAGCGGATTGATTTAGATTGCTTGTGTCGCAGCTAGATGGCGTTTTGCTACAACACTACAAATAAAATGGATTTTCTCAAAAAAATTAAATGCAACGATATCACATTTATTGCAACAAAAGATAGCCAAATAAGGGTCTAACACGCTAGTGAAAACCGCATTTCGATATTTCATTCCTAACCTAAAATATCAGTAAAAGAAATTAAAACTCGAAATAATATCGCATCTTTGGGAATATTTCCAGTATACCTGCCATTATTAAATCCTAGTTATCGTTCTTTTAGCAAAATATATATAAATTTACTGTTAAAATACGAACATTATATTTAAAATGTCAATAATAATTAATACTCATTCACTATGATTGAATATGGCCCTTCTGTCCACACGAAATTTGAAATTTTTAAAATACAAGTGTGCTTTGGAAAACAAAATAGCAAAAATTATAATAGTGGTGTTTAAGTGTCAATCATTTTAAGATTGCAGCTATTTATAGTTCATTTTGGGGGCCTTATTTGTAAAAAAATGCCTTTTCCACCTGTAGGAGTGTTTGATATGTTTCGTGTTTATTTTCAAAACAATGAAAACGCAACTGTTTCTGTTAGAATCTATGCGATAGAGTATCCTTATAGGCGCCATCCAACTGTCAAAGTTTTTCGTGGGGACAGAAAGGCAATATTCAATCATATTGAATTGCTGATCTGGTTGTATATTAAAAAAAAAAAGTATTAATTATTAGTGACATTTTAAATATAATGTTCGTATTTTAACAGTAAATTTATATATATTTTGCTAAAAGAACGATAATTAGGATTTAATAATGGCTGGTATACTGGAAATATTCCCAAAGATGCAACATTATTTCGAGTTTTAATTTTTTACTGATATTTTAGGTTAGGAAAGAAATATCGAAATGCGGTTTTCACTAGCGTGTTAGACCCTTATTTGGCTATCTTTTGTTGCAATAAAAGTGATATCATTGCATTTAATTTTTTTGAGAAAATCCATTTTATTTGTAGTGTTGTAGCAAAACGCCCTCTAGCTGCGACACAAGCAATCTAAATCAATCCGCTCAAGGCAGCGTTGATAGCCTAAGAAAAGCCCTTTTCAACAACTCCAAGTTTGACAAAATCCGTTCAGCCATTTTGAAGTTATTGACATTTCTCTCCGAAAATGTTCGGACACCCCCCACCACTTTCTCTTAAGAGATAGAGCAAAAAGCATTTAACAAAAAATAATCGAATTTATCTCAGCTTTAAAACGGTGTCCATTTTAGCTATCTGTAATATAAGAATATTTTTCAAAAAACGGGATTTAAAATTCAAGAATACGATTACGCCCCCTGGCGGCCATTCTAGAAACTTAAAAATAATTTCCAGCATTTTCTCTTGACCGCTTTAGTAATAATTTTTTTACCCCACGTCTTTACGACAATTACTTTTCGAGATAGGGCCGAGTGCCCTTCTTAATTGGCCACCCGGTACTTCTATTGTCGGTCAACAACCTTTTGGATTGACTAAATCAGAGAGGTGAGAGGTGTCCCTTAGCCAAGCTATTCAAATCGGTTTGCTGTATCACGGGGCTTCCCCTTTTGGTTACGGAGTTTAGTGGGCGTCGCTTATCAAAATCGCAAACATGCAAGGCAAGTATAATGGTTTTTCAGCAAAGATAATCCAAATCATGTTCATATATGGTGTTACAGTCATATACTTAATCTTGTGCTTACTGACCTAATGCTTTTGTTTACAGTTTTGTATCATGGCCTCCCACTGTGAAAAAGTTTTTGTAATTTTTCACGAAAATTTTTTTATGCAAGTGCATGAAATATTTATATTGTTGAAAAGAGAAAAAAAACCTCTACCAAAAAATGTCAAAAAATATACACAGTGTTATTTAAAAAAAATGCATGTGACGTCACCACTCTGAAACAATTGAAGATAAAAATGTGTTGATTGTGTTAAAATGTAGGTTTTTATGTGTCATTTGATTTGATATAAGGTTTATTGGGTCTAAAATAAATAATAAAGTAGCTAGAAGGCGGGGTCTTTTTTGTTGAACAGACTGTATACCTTGGGCTGGTCTGGGGCCATTTCCCGGGCCGGTGAACCCCAGCCCATCCGTCCCTGACTAAGGTACTATTGAAGCTCTCTAATTTGAACCACTTGCGTGTTAGTTAACAGTGCTTTATGTTTCGATTTTGTCTGTTTTCTTTTTATTTGTTTAAAAACCAATCTTTTTTAAGGCGGTACAATTAAATGATATGATCGTTGTTATTCCGACTTACCGCATGCTAATTGGAAAGTAACTAGAATTTGAATTTGCCGCCACTTCCAGTGACTCAAAATGGCGGACGAGCTTGCTCGTATAAATATAGTACCTTAGGATACTCCATCGCATAGAACATAGATTCTAACAGAAACAGTTGCGTTTTCATTGTTTTGAAAATAAACACGAAACATATCAAACACTCCTACAGGTGGAAAAGGCATTTTTTACAAATAAGGCCCCCAAAATGAACTATAAATAGCTGCAATCTTAAAATGATTGACACTTAAACACCACTATTATAATTTTTGCTATTTTGTTTTCCAAAGCACACTTGTATTTTAAAAATTTCAAATTTCGTGTGGACAGAAGGGCCATATCCAATCATAGTGAATGAGTATTAATTATTATTGACATTTTAAATATAATGTTCGTATTTTAACAGTAAATTTATATATATTTTGCTAAAAGAACGATAATTAGGATTTAATAATGGCAGGTATACTGGAAATATTCCCAAAGATGCGATATTATTTCGAGTTTTAATTTCTTTTACTGATATTTTAGGTTAGGAATGAAATATCGAAATGCGGTTTTCACTAGCGTGTTAGACCCTTATTTGGCTATCTTTTGTTGCAATAAATGTGATATCGTTGCATTTAATTTTTTTGAGAAAATCCATTTTATTTGTAGTGTTGTAGCAAAACGCCATCTAGCTGCGACACAAGCAATCTAAATCAATCCGCTCCAGGCAGCATTGATAACCTAAGAAAATCCCTTTTCAACGACTCCAAGTTTGACAAAATCCGTTCAGCCATTTTGAAGTTATTGACATTTCTTTCCGAAAATGTTTGGACACCCCCCACCACTATCTCTTAAGAGATAGAGCAAAAAGCATTTAACAAAAAAGAATCGAATTTATCTCAGCTTTAAAACGGTGTCCATTTTAGCTATCTGTAATATAAGAATATTTCTCAAAAAACGGGATTTAAAATTCAAGAATGCGATTACGCCCCCTGGCGGCCATTTTAGAAACTTAAAAATAATTTCCAGCATTTTCTCTTGGCCGCTTTAGTAATAAATTTTTTTACCCCAAGTCTTTACGACAATTACTTTTCGAGATAGGGCCGAGTGCCCTTCTTAATTGGCCACCTGGTACATACAAATATTTTGAAAGGTTAGATCTAGGTCTATTTAGTTAATGATACAATGTGAGTTTGATGAGTAAAACACAATCACCAATAAATGGTAGAAAAAATAACAAATAACAATCAACAATAACCATAATTATTACAACCAAACAGCAATCGACAAGCGGCTAGTCATGACACTCATGACAAATATTTTATCTACGACCACTACTAAAAGTAGGCCTTTTAGCGCTAGCTTGTTTCACTAAAAGTGACGTTTTATAGTTTACCGTGTTTAAAGAAATCAGCTGTTTACTTTTAGCACATGTGCTAAAAGTGAAGGGAGGTTCAAAACTACAATTTCGAACTGCAAGTGAAGTTGTAAAGCTATTCTAGTTGCTTCTTGCGTTACAGGTAAAGCGTTTTTGAAATAATTAAAGCTTTATGTAATGAATACAGTCATATGTGGAGTATCAATAATTACATTTCGTAACTGACCTTGACAGCACGGGCGTGGCCAAACAATCGCCAGCGGCGTAGGCTACTATTCATTATGATGCAGCGTCGCAGATGCGAACCTTTCTTAAATTGATATTTATGGATTAATAACGGTAAAATTAAGGTCGTAGATAAAATATTGTATGCAACGCGTGCTAAAAGTCGTTTATGCGCAAGACATGTTATGAAACTCAGCCTTCGGCTTCGTTTCATAATTTTCATGTCTCGCGCATAAAAGTCGACTTTTAGCACTTGTTGCATAAATAGCTATTATCTTACAGTAGCGCCTATTACCATACATTATACAACTGTTTTCAGTGACTAAAATGAAGTTTTATTCACAAGTGAGTTTTTATTATTTATACTACTGCATTGTTGGTAGCACTGTCAAGCTATGTCAAATTCGTAATTTTCAGGTTAAGTTTTGCGTCAGTCTGTGTCAAATAACAAACAAAACCTAACCTACGAACCTCGAATTTGACATAGACTGACAATACACTTCAGTACTGCCAATACACTTCAGTACTGTCAAATGTATATCACAAATCATAGGCGACTAATTATAAATTTATTTCGCGACATATTCTGACTGCGCAAACTATTTAGGCACAAGAATTGCTACTGTAAGATAAAACGTCGTATATCACACGTGAGCGAAATGCCATTATAAGCTCGTGAGAAATTGTATCGCTCGTGCTGGGGCACTCGCCATTCAAAATTCTCACTCGCAAATAATGATGCATTTCTCTCACTTATAATATAATCTACTAATTATCTACGACCACTACTAAAAGTAGGCCTTTTAGCGCTAGCTTGTTTCACTAAAAGTGACGTTTTATAGTTTATCGTGTTTAAAGAAATCAGCTGTTTACTTTTAGCACATGTGCTAAAAGTGAAGCGAGGTTCAAAACTACAATTTCGAACTGCAAGTGAAGTTGTAAAGCTATTCTAGTTGCTTCTTGCGTTACAGGTAAAGCGTTTTTGAAATAATTAAAGCGTTATGTAATGAATACAGTCATATGTGGAGTATCAATAATTACATTTCGTAACTCACCTTGACAGCACGGGCGTGGCCAAACAATCGCCAGCGGTGTAGGCTACTATTCATTATGACGCAGCGTCGCAGATGCGAACCTTTCTTAAATCGATATTTATGGATTAATAACGGTAAAATTAAGGTCGTAGATAAAATATTGTATGCAACGCGTGCTAAAAGTCGTTTATGCGCAAGACATGTTATGAAACTCAGCTTTCGGCTTCGTTTCATAATTTTCATGTCTCGCGCATAAAAGTCGACTTTTAGCACTTGTTGCATAAATAGCTATTATCTACTCCTACTGCACAATGGCCATGAATTATGATTCATAATTCACGGTTTGCAGTCAATCATGAAATTCTATTTTCATTATTCAATAGTTTGCAAATTGCAACCAATCCGAAAATTCTATTTTCATTATTCAATAGGTTGTAGCCAATCACAAAATTCATTCTTATTATTAAATGACTTTTGAAGTTAACAGCTGTCACAAATGTCATAATTCTGAAATTGAACACAATGCTCTTATTGCATAGGAGTAGATAAAATATAGTATTATATTCGCGATTATGGCCATTATTCACTCAGATGACTTGCGCCACGCGCCTTCGGCTTGTGGCGCAAATGTCATCTTCGTGAATAATGGCTGTCATAATCGCTCATATAATAATATACTAATTGTCATAGCACCGTTTCTATAAAATTTCGTTATGTTGAAGGGGTATTGATAAAATAAAGGCTTTGGATAAAGTCTACATCATTAGTCAGGCCCAAGTCTGCTCGATTGCTTCCAGCAGTTCATCCTTAACATGTGGCCTAAAGTCTCTGTGATACATTTTCTTTGTCATTAAACTGCAAATTTGTTTATCTGGACTTTTTGCAGGCCAAAGCAAAGTTGCAACATTATTTATGGCAAAACTATTCTTGAACTATACCTGCATTATGAATTCGGCCCTGTTGAAATATAAAGACATTTTCTGGGAATTTTTCTGTGACCAACGGCAACAATGTTTTCAAATATTTTTGTGTCACAGCATTAAATCTTTCGTCAATATCGTAACATACACCCAGACCATCAACATTTAACCATGCCCATAAATTAATAGAAAATCTTCTAGACTCATCAACATTTACACATTGTTCATCATATCTCGAATTATGAGGACTATACACTTTAATACGCCCATTAAATATCATCGGAAAAAATTACGTTGTTCCAATCGCAGTAACTACCTGTTATTTAAAGCTTACAGTACTCTTCCCTGCTTATATTGTTCATTCAGAATCAACTTTATTGCTGCTATCTGACATCTTATGATGAATTCTTGATTCTCCTACATGATGTTATTCTTGAACTAGGAAAATCAGATTCCCGTACAGCATCTTTCATTATTCAAAAGGAATGGTCCTCTAAGTTTTGAGTAAGAGCCTGAACCTGCTCTGGCATGGAAATTTTCGGCCACCTCTGGGCTTCCTTTTTTTCAAAGTCCCATCAACTTCCCCCCTTTTTTTAATTTTTAAAATTGTAGTTTTACTCGTATTCATCAAGTTTGCAACTTCCTGAATAGGTAAACCATGACATTACACATTTTTATGGAGGCTCTTTGCATCATATTCATTGCATGTATTTTGAAGCGAAACAGATATTTTTTGTCACTGTTAGTTGTCACTTGACGGTTCTGAAATTTAACTACCATTAACAAATTATACAAACAGTCAACTACCTATTTTTGTACAACACATTTTTAAACATTCCTAGAGCCGGTGTCGGTAGCTCAGTGGTAAGCATCCTGGCTACAGGTCACAGAAAGTAGATTGGGTGTCAAGGTAGGTCATGAAAGGCGCTGTGATCATATTTGATGAATTGGCAATATGTGGAAAGTTGTCAAAAACAGACAAAGTTAGGTTATATTTTAAATGACAAGTAAACAGCAACGGTGGGTAGAGGGATTTCGTTTGCGCAGTGACTAACGTCATATGACAGATTCTTTGTGTTTTAAAGTGTGGAAATTGCTGTTGCTGGGACAGAAGGTTTAGCAGAGCCTGGTTGTTCAACGTACATCATTATTTCCGCAATCCTATTAACATTCAAGAACTGATAATACACCATACCGCAATGTTGCGTACGCCTCTGATTTATTGTGCCATTTAGCTTAAATAAGGTTAACAATTTAATGTCAATATGATAGATGTAAAAATGTTACCAATACGAAACTTGAAAATTACTAGATTCTAACATTAGTTCCGATTTTCGCCGCGTCCCAATCTACTTTCTGTAATCTGTACTGATCGTAGGGTCGCGAGTTCGATTCCCAGATGAAAGCCTCTACAGAATGTCATCATTCGGAAGTGATGTAAAGCCGTGGGTTCCATGTTACTACAACGTGTAGCATGTAAAAGATTCCTTGCTAGGGTTGGAACTCCTTAGTCTCGGCAAAATTCTAAGTAGGACTTTGACCATATGACCATAGCAATCGGTGTCTAAGGTACCTGGTACTCTGCATGCCTAGACCTTGTCCATCAACAAACAAACAAACAAACAAACAAAAACATGACTACAAAGCAGTCGGTGTCTAAGGTTACTGGTACTCTGTATGCCTAGACCTTGTCCATTAACAAACAAACAAACAAACAACAAATATGACTACAACAGCCAATATCTGTGCACAACACATTTTTGAACACAACTGTACATTCAATACAAAACAAATGTCACTTCGCTCTTACTGTTATTGCGTCAGATAGAAGTGTCTAATTTCCAGGTTTTTTAGAGCTATTATTCATTAGTTTTGTTGTTCTGTGTTAATTTTAGTTAGTATTGCTTTTCTTTGTTAGTTCTGTTTGTTATTGTTTACTTATTCGCCGTTTAATTTTGGGCGGCTTGGTTATTTAACATCAAATCGTAAGTATTAAATGCTTTCTAAAATGCTACCTTAAAGGTTGCAGTTATATATTTATGTAATACTAAATTCCTTTTTACATAGGATTACAACGAGCTATAAAGTAAGAAAACTTGTGCATTGAGGAACAAGAAGTATAATTGCAAATGTCATGAAGTGTTTTGATGAACAGAAGACTTTTGGAACGTTCATATTTTCGGTGGAGCAATCTACAGAACTAGCAGCCGCAGCAACTGGAAAATCAACCTCTCTGATAAAGAAAGTTCGTAAAGGAGTATGCTACAGTAGGTAATGCATAAAAAATAACAATATTATTTCTCAGCATTATCATTAAAAAACTTAATACAGGTAATACATTAGTCCTTACTTCTTCCAGACACTACTTCTTTAACATCTCCACAGAAGAAGAAACTCAAGGAAGACTTTAAGAAAATCGTTCTCGATGATTTTGATTTGGAAGCTTTGCGAAGAACGGTTCACTGTGGAACATAAAGTACCGAAGCTAAACGTATTAGCAAAGACTATATTCTTTGGTATTAGTAAACAGATTGAATGAAAAAGTTAACTATACTGGTCGTCGAGAAACTTTGAGAAAGAATCTAAACGAAATAAGCTTTTATTATAAAAAAAGGTTGTGACAAAAGAAAATTGTTCATGGAAAGGAGTGACCTTATAGTCACGTTCCAGGTATTTAAGGACAATAGAAGAAAACGGAGAACTAGGTGTGAACAAAAAACCTGTAACGTTTCTAGACGAAACGTGTATTCATCATAATTACGGTGTAGGAAAATGCTGGTAGTCAGATGATGAACCAGGTGTTTACAAAAGTTACATTTAAATGACTCTTTACTCGGGACTTTGATAGTCGGTCAGTAATTTATTATTATAAAAATATGTATTGCATTCTTAGTTGTTCTGTGTACTATTTTATCTTTGTTACAATGAATTTATTTAATATAAACGGGGCTGCGCGCGCTATTGTGCGGTCTATTCTATTCAATTTACTTTTTAGACCTATTGGGACATTCCGTTCTGTTATACACCCCTCCCCTGCCTCCCCCTGCAGTCCACCTGACCAAAGAATCAAGCCCTCGGGGCTCCGTCCATCTCCAAGGGGCCCTCGGGGCTCGGCCCCTCTCCAAGGGAGCCCTTGGGGCTCCGCCCCTCTTCAAGAGGGCCCTCGGGAATCCGCCCCTCTCCAAGGGAACCCTCGGGGCTCCGCCCTTCTCCAAGCGGCCGGCTCGGCCACTCTCCAAACGGCCCTCTCCAAGGGACCCTCGGGGCTTCGCTCCTCTCCAAGGGGGTCCTCGGGGCTTTTTTCCTCTCCAAGGGAGATATTGAGGCTCCGCCCCTCTCCAAGGGGGCCCTCGGGGCTCCACCCCGGTCGCGAAATCGAGGCGACGGCGAAATGCATGCAAACGCAAATGGGGAGCATCACGTCTGCAATTGTCGTGACGGACACACACGTTTAGATCGTTCTCCTTTATTTATATGATGTAGTGGCTTAGTAACTTAAACACTGTTACATGTAAAAGAACTCAGATGATTTTTAAAATAAAAATTTTTAATTTTCCGCGTTTACGAATGTTTATAATTTTTCTACGGAGTGTAATTGTCAAGCGTGGCTAGCGCCAGCCTGCCGTACCCGGGGTTTTTGTGTGCTTGGTGGCACTGTATGTGTATTATCAAGGCGGTCTATAACAATATAGACCGCCTTGGTATTATCCATTTACTTGACATCTGCACTGCCAAACTGACTCTATGTTGGCACCACTATTATTTTTCACTAAGGGCCGGTTTTACAATGCAAGTATATACCTAGAATAAGCTATCCGAGGTATAATTGTCATAGTTTCCTTTGTTACAGCAATCGTTTCTAGGGTATTTATTCCCAGGATAATTTTATCCTTGGTTTGTAGAACCGGCCCTAAGTAATTTTGAATTTTACGTATTGGTGCCCCTAGCAAATCTAGAACTGTCAAGATGTGTCAAATATTTCAAATTGAAATTGAAATAATTCATTGTCAATTTATTAATTTATCATAAACTATTTTTTCGTACACTAGCATTGAAAGAGCTACTTTGCCGTACAATTTATTAATCAGAAAGTTGCACTTTGCGGTATTCGTACGGCAAAGTAGTATTTTGCGGTATTCGTACGGCAAAGTAGCACTTTGCCGTACGTTTCCTTAGTTACAACACATATAATATTACATTACATTAATATTACTCTACTTATTTGCTATATACGACGATAAATTTAGTATTCCGTTTTGTATGCTAGTGTACGAAAAAATATTGTACGAAACTCGTATGAAAGTGGCTTTTCCATACTCGTCTCGAAATTCCGGACTCGGCCTAACGGCCTCTTCCGGAAACATCTCACTCGTACTGAAAAGCTCCACTTTCTATACTTGTTACGTAAATTACTATTAATAATGGAAGAAGCGAATAGCAGCAACATGAAAAAGGGAAACAGAATTCTCTTAACATTTTCAAACGATAACCGTCATATGAGTGTCATAACCATAGAACAATCGAGATAACCCAACTTTTTTTGTTGACATTTTAACAACTAAATTAATGTACAGTCTAATAAAAAACAGATTATTTTGGACAGTGCGGATGTCAAGTAAATTGATAATATATATGTGTAATTTCATGAATGACTCAAGATGGCAGATATCTCAACAGCCAATCAGAAAGATGACCAAAATTGACCACATTGTCACTCGTTGCACTCAGAAAGAATTATAATGTGTTCCGTAAACATAAAAACACAAAGTGGCCTTTGATTTCCAAAACTTCATGAGTGTACTTCCAGAATTTATCTTTGTCTAAGAATGTAGGTACTTACAAAAACTTACTAAAACAAATAGGTTAAGGGTATGACATTTACCTCCTATCTGTCATAAATGTTGTAAATAACAACTTTTAAGATATAATACAAATTTCTGTGTTGGATACAATTGACGTAGCGTTTACTAATAGGCATTTTTATTACATTTTATTAAACTTCAGGTGAGAATTTCTAGAAAAATATCTACTTTGACACTGACAATCAGAAATATTAATTGTCATTTTTTACAAATCTGCCTGTACACAGGCGTGGAAACTTTTTCGAAACAAAATAGAGAATCCCTAGTACAAAAATTATATGCACATGCCAACTTCAAAAAACTTTAAATGTTTTTGTGTTTACTGAATGCCCTATACTTAGGTTGCATCAGAGATTGTTAAAATATATGACTCACCTTATAAATTTAGAATTTATTTTTCTCTCACAAGAAGTTTTGCGTTTTCTTATTTTTTTTTATTTGTCCTTTAGATTGTGCTACTTTAGAAAACGAGAGACACTATTCTCTGAAGGCCTGCTCAGGTTTTAATTGCTATTACTATCCATATATTACAATTATTTGCATCATAGGCTGATCTCTCAATTCCGACTAACTTACCACATTAAGTAAATACGTATGTGTTATACGACTTTTTTATTTGAGACAAAGATGAACATGACGAAAATCAAGTGTGATCTTGTAATTTAGGGAAGCTGTGTCCACAAACAGTATGCCGTAATACAAGGAGCGTTCATATATAAATTATAATTTAATATTTATTCAAATACAAACATAAAGACTAATCTATTTCATGTCATTTTTGTACATAGTCTCTCTCGCTTTGAATGAACTGCTGCCATATTTCGAGTAGCATCTGTATTCCATAAGAAAAAAT
This sequence comes from Agriotes lineatus, assembly GCA_940337035.1. Taxonomy (NCBI): domain Eukaryota; kingdom Metazoa; phylum Arthropoda; class Insecta; order Coleoptera; family Elateridae; genus Agriotes; species Agriotes lineatus. The sequence continues at coordinate 80,925 of CALNHX010005487.1, forward strand.
CTGGTGTGATACACGCACACAACTTCCTTTTATACTTTATAGTGATCTTATAATTAGCCAAAAATTTTATTTTTAATTTTTAAGCATTTGTCAAAATTTTTCAAAAATTATAAATTCTACAAAAACCGTACAAAATAGAACGTTAGTTGAACTTATATATGAAGTTTCAACGTCATGCCTGTTTTCGTTTTTGAGATATTCTGTTCACAGAGATGCATACAGACAGACAGACACGCAGGCGAATGAACAAAAACATGTTTTTTGGGTTTAGGGGACTCTAAAACGTGAGGATATATTGAAAACTCAATTTCGAATTTTGTGGTGAATCCAATACTTCCTTTATCGTAAAAGGAAGTAAAAATAGCTGAAATACCTCTGCACCGGGGTTGTTATTTATATGTATCTACACATTGTGTGCTCCTTTTATATGATAGGAAATCGGGAAACCTCAAGTATATTTCAGTTCCCCGTTTGAGAGCTTAGCGCTGTAATAAGGATCTTGTGCCACATTAGAAATTGCAGAAAGATTTAGAGAAAGGAGTCAACAATGAAAAAAGGGTGGAAATGGTCTATTATTTCAGGAAAACCACCCAGAAACCAGAATAAGTGCAGATGCCCTCGGAAATCGAATACTGTACGCGCGTAGTTTAAACTTCTAACAAATAGCTACTATAATAACACTAACAGTAGTTCATCTGCCACACGTAGTAGTCACAATATATCACCAGTTTGACAGAACCACTTGCAGCGAGGTTGGCTTATCTGCAAAGTCTATTATTTTATTATCTATACAATATTTATGAAACCAACAAGTTATGTTAAGTGATAACAACTGTACAATTATTTCTACGAAATGAGATTCTAAAAATGATCGGTGTCCTGGAAAATTAGTGATTTGCAACGACTCCTTTCCACGGTGGCCTTTTCAGAGTTAAATACATAACTACAGGAAACTTGTTAGTCTTAATAAGAGTGAGTAATTTATTGTCGTTATAGTACGTGTTGGAAATTAGAAAGGAGGAGCATAAGTACTGCGGGATGCTTTCAGTACATTTTCTTTAAACAATGTAGTAATCAGACTTAACTTGCTCACAACACAATAGAGATTTACTTTATACTGATGAAAAGTACTACAGTTATTATTTATTTACAGATGCAAGCACAATGGATTATTTTAGTATCTCTGTATGCTTGGACACGTGGTGAAGAACTGGTGATGTTGTCGAAAACGCACTCTGCTCATTTGGAGAAATACACTGGCTACGTCGACACTGTAATATTGCACTTCAAAGTACCTGATGATACCAACTTTGCTTCATTCAAATTCCAAGCAGATGAAGTCGCTCTGTCAATATTCAGTAGGCCGTTGATCTATTCTTCTGAAAATCTCTCTTATCACAGTATTTTTTAGATTGCAAGCCCCAGGATATAACTCTCTACATAAAGCAAGGTTCCCCACCGGTAATCAATCCTGATGGGTCAAAATTTCCCGAAGGATTCTTCAATTTTAGTCGTCCTTGTGTGCGTTTGGTCGAGTTCAAATCAGACAATAAGTACAATTACATCAATATTACATCGCCACTTTCTGGTTCATATTTTGCTGCGGCCTTTATATCGTACACCGATCCAAAACACGCGGGAATTACACAGCAAGGTAAGACTGTTTCTGTTTCAAATATCAAATACTCGTGCATTATAACCACTTTATTCCAGGGCTCACTCCAAACTGCGTAACATTCCTAAACGCGGCTCTCTATGTCAAGCAGAAGCCGACTGCACATGTGATAGTGTCCGACAAAGATCTGCACGTACTGTTGGACCAAAGTAAGCACAGGCTTTATAAGTTTTACGTTCCAGATATAGCCGATTCGGCAGTTTTAACTATTAGAGACATAGATTTTTGTGAGAACTGCACGGAACTTCTTGTCAGAATCCAGCCGTACAGGATCCCCGAACTGAACAACTCGATACATGACATCCGCTTGAGCAGGGAGCAATATGATGGCAGAAGCTTCTTCTTCCGATTCATGACTCTGGAAAATTGCTGGTACTACATGGACTTCCAGTTTGGAAATGACGGCGACATCAAGGGTGAAGTAAATGAAACCGGGCAGTTTATATTCAAGGTCAGATATTTCTCTTCGTTTGTGAATGAATCCCATAGCAACACGACGGAAGAGAGCAAACTGGAAGTTAGAACGGAGGCCCTAACGGAGAACGGGGTGGTGACCTCGTTCAGGATGAAGGGCAACGACTCAGTCTTGTTCAAGCATACAGTGCTGAGAAACTACCGGAGCAAGTACCTCGATTATAACATTCCTTGCAAGCAGTATAATTTGGTGCGGGATGGAAGTACGGAAAGTTTTATGTATTCTTTCGACCTGCGCCCGGCAGCAGATGGTTCGACACCCATTGCACTCAACGTCACTAGCCAGGATGTGTTCATACTGAAGTTCCACCTAAACCCAGGGCTCGACATTGGGGGCACCTTGCAGTCCGGGTTGGCGTTTAAACCTCGCATAAAGACTGTGGGCAAAGTAAGTCGGTAATATTTATAGATTGTAAGGTGATCCTATAAACATGGTTTCAATTCTCAACCCTTACAGGGCTATTAGAGGGGGTTAAAATTGGGTTTTTGTCATGAAAACTGGGAAGGGTATTAATTAGCAAATATTTTCCGCGAACAGAATGCTTATTTTTTTCACGTATGGCTTTAAGGTGAGGATGCTGGATGACGAACCCGCTGGTCATATGCTCTTGGCATGCATAAAGAACAACGGAAAGGCCATTCCAACGTGGCCCAACAAGTGCATTTACAACGACGAGCAAACAGCTGCCCCCATCATTCTAAACAAGACTGTCGACAACCACACCGTGTACATCCCGTACCCCGAGCCTGGCGACTGGTATTTGTCCTTCAAGCTCTTCTGTGGGGAGTGTAAGGCATGCAACTGCTCCAGCAGCTGCAAGCAGAAGTACAGCAGTTGTGCCAAGAGTTGTGAGCTGCAGTGTGAGAACTCCACAAGTTGCGATTTGTGCGTAGAGGAATGTGAGCAGGCGGTGCTCAAGCTGAAGGAGTGCTCCAACTGCAACTGTGAGGGCCCCTGCCAGAGGAGCGACACTGTCTGCAGCACGGGTGTGATTTTTGCCATCGCCTCGTTCCCGTGCGTGAGCGGCAAGTGCGGCTCCAACGGCAAGTGCATGTACATGGTCTCAGAGGGGCTGGCCTATTCGCTCTGCGTCTGTAGTAATAATTATCGAGGTAAGTTTTTTTGAGTTTTAGAAAAATTGGTTAATGTTTCAAATGGAACTACAATTTGTGTAGTTAGTAACTATTATTATTATTTATTATTAACTGACTCTCAGCCTATATTAAGAGGGGGAAGGAGAAGAACATTACAAGTTCTTACTCTTGATATATTAAAATGGCATAATAAATGGTTGGTTCAAAAACAGCATTTCATCTACATGAGCAGTTTATTTCCTATATTTACATCACTAAACATTTTTTAATTTGATTTTAAAAAATTCTTAATGGAATTATTTGAATATCAGAAACCCTGTACAAAATTCGTTACACAGAAAATTTCGTAAGACAGAAGTTCATTAAGAAGAAGTTCCACTGTATTTAAAAGGAGTAAACTAATAGCTAGATCATCTAATACAACAAGAATTAAATTATCAAACAGAAAATATAACAACGTGCGAGGAAAAATTGTAACAGAAGAAGAAATGGAAGTGTGAATTCAAGAGAGAGATAAAAGAAGAAATAATATCGTTACAATTGGAATTAAGTTGATACAAACAACAAGGAGATAATAAAAGAGGGAGCTTCACATTGTATTAAAGAACGAGGGATGGAGAAGCCGATCAGCGCAGTAAGCAAGCTCGATTTGAATCGTACGGTGAGCGGAATTTTTCCGCAACCTTGGCGATCGGTATTGAGTTTGGTGAGACTATTCACAGTTGGGCCCCAAATTAACTGTGTTCTACTCAGAACTACAGACCTAGGAGATAGAGTAACAACCCAGGCACGTTAAGCACTGCACCGTCAGACGCTAGTGTACAAAGCACCAGCCTCTACACCGGTAGGTAAAAGAGGTTAGAGATAATACATACATAAATTCAGCCTGAAACAACAAAGACACCGCTTTGGAAAGATAAGATAAGACAAAGGTGAAACCGCATATAATATTCTGGAGTACGCAAAAATCTGAAGTAAAGATCGCAAAACTAATTTTTAAATAAATTACATGGAGTAATAGTAGAATGGAAACAAAGGTGACAAAATCAGGAAGATCAAGAGCAAATAGCACAGTCAGTTTAAATGATTATATTAAAAGAAAAAGGAATTTGAGGACCCTGAACAGTTTGAGAAGTGGGAGGACGAACAGATAGCATTTAATAAAAGCTCAAAAATCCAGAGGACCGCACAAAAACAGCAATCAAAGGAATTAAGAAAAGAAATATCAAAAAGAAAACATGAAAAGAAAGAAATGGAGCAGATCCTGGCAAAGTTGGACGAGGTAAAGGAAGAGATTAAGAAAGAAGTAGATAAAAAACACATGGATGTAATGGCTGAATTAAGGAAAAGTTAAAGATGAATTCCAGGCAGCTAAGGTCGAATGGGAGAAAAAAGCAAAAGAATGGAAACAAGAAAAAGAGATGATGGAATTAAGAATGAACAGACTGGAAAGCAGCGACCATTACTAGGTAGTAGCAAAGATAAAGGAGAAACAAGAAAATGAACTCAAACCAAAATCAGATGAGAAAGCAAAATATTGCAATTACGAAACAATAAGAACGTATAAATTGAATGAGACAGGCGTAACAATGCAATACCAACAGCAAATTAGTATAGAGTACCAGAGAATAAAAGAAAAAATCAGAGACTGGGATATAGAATATTCATGGAAGATAATAAAAGAAACTACTAAATGCAGCTAAGAAGATATGTGGAACAAGTAAAGTGAGGAAAAACTCGAAACAAACAGCGTGGTGGACATCGGACATTAAAGAACAAGTAAAGTTCAAAAAGAAATTATGGAAGTAGTACTTATCTAAGAAAACGCTGGAAGCATATAACAAATACAAGGAACAGAGGAAGAAAGTAAATGAACTAGTTAAACAAGAGAAACAAAGATTACGGGAAGAGTTTGGAAATCGTATGGAAGAAAACAGTAAAGGGAATCAAAAGCTATTTTACAGGACGTAAAAGCATTAAGAAAGGGAAAACCAACTACAACAACAGATATTAAGAACAAGAATGGCAACATAATAACAGAAGAGCTAAAAATTGAAGATGGAAGGAATACTTCAAGGAAGTACTGGGCACAGACGAAAAAGAAAGCACTAGAAGAAGCTGACATAGAAAATAGTAGTCAAAATGGGAGAGAAGAGATAGAAGAAGTAGAAAAAATAGCAAAAGAAGAAATAATCAAATCGATAAGACAACTGAAAATAAGTAAGGTGGCGGGAAAGCATACATCAAACCAGAAATATTCAAAAAAATAGGAAAAGATGGTATCAGAATGCTGACCAGTTTCTACAATAAGATATGGAAAGAATCAAGAATTCCACAAGAATGGGAAATTGGAATTATCGTACCCATATACAAAAAGGGCGACCACAAGGAATGCAAAAATTACAGGGGATTGACGCTGCTTAGTGTGGTAACCAAGATATACGAAAAAATTCGGGATGATAAACTCAAAGTAAAAATTGAATATCAATTAATTGACTCCCAGGGCGGATTTAGGAAATGATATGGAATACAAGACCACATATTCACTCTAAAACAACTTACAGAGAAAATACTAGAACAAAACCTGGAGGCACATATAGCTTTCTTAGACCTAGAAAAGGCTTTTGATAGGATACAAAGAAGGGACGTGTGGGAAATATTGCAACAAAGACGAGTGGGCATACACCTAATTAAAGCTATCAAAAGCCTGTACAGACAATGTAGAAACAAGGTAAGAACCAGATATATTGAAACGAAGTAATTTAGAACTGAACAAGGCCTAGACCTACACTATTCATTATAGTTATGGATGAGGTCATCAAGGAAGTTAGAATGACAGCAAGAAAATTAGAATTTGGATATAAAAATTTGACGAGAATAGGAATAACACAATGTGTATTTGCGAACGATATCACAGTCTTTGGGAAAAGTGAAGAAGATTTGCAGACAAACATTTGGGTGAGGTAAGCGTACTCCCCTACTCGCTTATAACTTAAGTTGAAACTCAAGCTCAAAAAAGAATACTCTTAGTTCAGTGATGGTGTAGACATTTTTTTTTAAATGCAGATTACATATTTACATATATTTCTAAACGTATATTTACTTATAAATGTTTAAACGTTTTATTCCTAATATAGATATTTGGAGGAATGTTCTAAAGGACATAAATATAGAAACTAATAGGTACCCACAAAAGCTACTAAATAATTCACTAAAAATAAAATGTGAAGAACGAGATCTAGAATCAATCAGAAAAATAATACTCAAACAGACAAAAGCCCAATAATAGTAAGCGTATGAGACTCAAGTATCAGATTTTCGGGAATAAAAAGCTACTTAAAGGATCAAAGGTAATAATAGATGAGGACTACCCTAAGAACATCCTACAGGAGAGAAAAGACATACTTTCAGTAATGAACTAGCGTAGAGAACAAGGAAAACACGCAATAATTAAATACAGCTCACTGATTGTAGAAAGCAAGAAAATAGAACAAAAAGACATAGAAAATTAAGGAAGAGCAAGAGATAGCAAAAAAGAGGCACTATTCCGAGATAGAAGACAAACTAAATGCAGAAGAGACGAACAAAAGCCAAAATAAGAAAAACAGACCAGGAATGATACAATCACTTTTCGTTCCTCATTCAACAAAAATAACATCGCAACAAGAGAGAAAGGAAAAAGAAAGTAGTTTCAGGAATAGAGCTAGTAGTGTAGGGTCTTTTCAGTCTCGAGACGAAAGACCAATCGCATAGCAACCAAGCCAATAGAAGTTACTCAAAAGAAGACGACACAAGTGATGGCCATGGAAAAAATTGCAGAAACAACAGAGGAAGAAATAACACTCCTCAGAAAGTTGGTCGTTAGAGGAGCAAGAGACCTAAACCCCCCCAAATACAGAAGCACAAAAGTGCACCCCTGAAGATAACAACACACTTAACTTGAAAGTAGGCACAATAAATGTGAAAACCTTAAAATCAAAAGAAAGAATGATAGAAATTAAAAACGTCATGGATAAGATCACATGGGACGTGAGAGGAATGGCGAAGATAAGGCGAGAGGGTGACACAATAATACAAAGGAAAATAGGACACATACTATAGTTTAAAGGAGAAAAAGAAGGTAAAGGAGGAGTCGGATTCTGGATAAATAAGGAAAGAAAAGAGATGATCGAAGAGTTTTATGGTCAGTCAGACAGTAGCAACAGTAAGATTAAAATTACCCAAAACAAGATTTCCATAATCCAAGTTTATGCACCAACATCCTCGGCTTCGGTGGAAGAGGCAGAAAAGTTCTACGAGGATGTAGAGGAGGCTATAGAGAGAGAACAAGGGGGTGGTCGAAATATATTCCAGTAATGGGAGATTACAACAGCAAAATAGGACAGAAAGAAAGAGAAGATGGAGCTACAACAGGTCTGTGTGGATATGTTCTAGAAATGAGCAAAAAAGGGCCCTAATTAATTTTGCCATTAAACACAAACTGCTTATAACAAATACGTTTTTTAAAAGACGCAGCGGAAGGAGATGGACATGGAAATCTCCAAATGGGATGCGTAAAACCGAAAATTGCTACGTACTTAGTAACAACAAAGAAGTAATTAAAATACAGAAGTTATAAACCAACTAGAATTTGAAACAGACCACAGAATGGTACGCTCTCTGATAACTATAAAAACAGATAAATACAGAAAACAAAAATATGGGCAAAAAATTACAAATGTTCAAAAAAGCAAAGAAATTGATCCGGCTAAGTATAAAGAAAATCTCAAAAACAATTTCAAGACCGAAGATGTACAAATAATACAAGAAAAAGGAGTACCAAAAATTTACAACCACATAGAACTTAATTAGAAAAGACAAAAAAAAAATACACAAGATCAGCAAGGAGTTAACAAAAAATCTCAGACGCAATGAAGAAGTTAATAAAGAAATGAAAAAGAAACCAGGAATATTAAATAAAATAGAATACTACGAACTAAATAAATTAACAAAGCGTGAAATAAGGAAAGATATCAGGAACTGGGAAAAGCAAGAAATAGAAACTATAATAAAAGAAACGGGATCGACCAATAAAATGAAAAGAGAACTAGCAAACAGCCATCACTAGTGACCTACATGAAAAATTCACTAGTGACCTACATGAAAAATGGCAATAAGATAGAAAGAGAAAGAAAAAGTATCTTAACACTTGCAACAAAATATTATGAAAAACTCTATGCCACAAATCCAAAAAATAAACCAGAGGAAAGAAGAGAGGAAGAAATCACAGGAGAAGAAGAGTCGAACAATACAATACAAGAACAAGAATTAGAAGCAGTCATAAACAAATAAAGAAGGATAAGGCTCCAGGAAGCGACGGGGTATAACAAACAAATTAAAAATGCAACACCGCAAATGAGACAACTCGGACTAATACTAGCGTACATATATCAAACAAGTAGAGACACTCACTGTCGGTTCCTTTGATGTAAAAATTCCGATTTGGATGACCTTGAACGGCTCCCGGGGGGTACTTTCCGGTAGTACTAACAGATGGTGCCACTACTTGATCACATATGATTGGTAGTAGAGCTAGTAACTGGCTCTGATTGGTAGAACTTTGTGCTGCCATCTGATAGTCAAGTTTAGAAATACCCCCCGAGTTACTGTCCCAGGCACTCTAGACAGGTTTCAACATTTTGCATGAGCGTTTCTACTTGTTTGATGTATGTACGCTGCTAATACTGTTCAATAAAATCCTAAGAACAGAAGAAATACCTTCCCAGTGGAAAAAATCAATAATAATACTTTTATTCAAAAAGGGGAAAAAGGAACTTATACAGAACTACAGACCAATTAGCTTGACCCCGTGTATATGCAAACTGTTTAGGACTATAATTAAAAGCAAGCTAGATCAAAATCAACCCATAGAACAAGCCGGATTTTGAAATGGCTATTCAACAACCGATCATCTGCAAACGCTAAATCAACTCATAGAAAAACACCAAGAATTTAACAAAGCACTACACTTAGCGTTTATTGACTACAGCAAAGCATTTGGTAGCATAAACCACGATCCAATGCCACACGCCCTAAAACAGGAGGGGGTTTCAAAGAAATATCGAAATATAATAAGAGAGTTATACAGAGAGATTTTCTTTACTACGAACACGGCAGACGATATGACGAATTTACAAATGCCGAAAATTTGACTTTGACAGTTTGCGAATTTTGTCAACAAATAATATCTGTCATCATTTCTATCTTAAAATGGATAATTATGAGGTAACGGAAAAGCGTAATTTGTAAAATGCTATTATCAGGTTTAAACGTTTCGGGAAATTCAAAATTCTTTCACAGCAACATTTGAAAACAGACGTTGTCCATCGTTATTAATGTTGTACAGAGTTACCTCAAATTTTGGAAAATTTTGATGTTTCCCCCCAAAAGCATAAAAGGCCTTGTGTTCCCAATGAAGACAGGGATTTGAAGGAACTAATGGTTTGTACTACTTCTAATGATCATCCAGATTATTCCCTTAACCAAATTGTTGAAGTAATAGATTTACGTGCTTCCACTACTAGAATTAATTTACACGAAATTCTTGCCGATGACCATTTCAGATGTATGGATTTTTTGAAACTGTGACAGAAATGGCGAACGCTTCCTCCGGAAAGTCATTTTCACTGATAAGTCAACATTTTCCAGTGCAAAGTCGCCATAACCCATTGGCCATTATTAGCAGCGAGACAACCTGCATAGGTATTTTGAATTCCGGATTCAGTACCCCCACAACTTAAATGTTTGGGTATGAATGCCTGGTAATAACATGATCGATCTATTTTTTATGGATGGAACCCTAACCAGCCGTAAATACCTTGAACTACTACAGCAGCAAATCATTTCAGAAATTGGACGTATAGCGAATGAGAGATTTAATGAACTTTGGTTGCAGCAGCATGGCTGCCACAGTCACAACTCTGTTGCAGTTCAAGACTCTCTGAACAATACATTACCAAATAGGCTGTTGACTGGACGAGGAACCAGTTTGTGGCCAGCTAACTCTCCAAATCCCTCTTCCAATGATTTCTGCTTATGGGACTACATAGAATCGAAAATTTATAGTTTTCGGGATAACATTATCTACTAGCGATTTGGGGAAATTGCGTTTAAAAATTGAAGAGTTCTTTCAAAGGATTAGTCCTAGAATGTTGGCCAATGTGCGAAGAGGTTTCTATGATCACTTTGGATATTATTTAGCGCAAGAAAACTGACTCTTCGAACACGAAATAATTTAAAAAATTAACTTTAATTTGTTTGAAATACAAATAGTTTTACTTCTATTTGCATCTTTTTTACAATTATTTAGTTTGTTCAGAATAAATTGTTTATTTCTTCAGAATGCTTTGTATTTTGTAAACTACCTTTTTTTACTTTACTGTTAATCTCTAAAAATCCTGTTCTTCAAATCTGAATTTATCACCTGAATTTAATCACGGAATAACACAGTATCGAATACAACTTAACTGTGATATAATTATTCAATTACAAAAAGTACATACACTATGCGTGGATACGACATCTGCGTTGAACAATTACTTAAACTTAAACAATCAACGCAAACCACCCTTGGCTTAATATAATTAATATCAGAGTACCCTAGATGGACTGCCTAACGGTCTTGGCGTCTTTTTAGACAATCGTAAATTAGCCTTGATTTACTCGTGTTCGCAGTTCATGAATTTTCTCTGTATAAGAACAGTACAGCTAAGATGAAGTTGGAAAAAGAAGGAAGAAGCTTCGAATTACAGCGAGGTGTTAAACAAGGGGACCCCTTGCCTCCAAACCTATTCACAGCAATGCTTGAAGAAGTGTTTAAAAAGCTAAAGGGAAAACGCAGGAATAAAAGTGGGGAATAAAAGATTAATAAACTTGCGATTTGCAGATGACATATTCTATTTGCTGAAAGCAGAACAGCATTAGGAAAGATGTTTGAGGAATCAAATGGCGAGAGTAAGAAAGTAGTGCTACTCATCAACTATGAGAAAACCCACTTAATGTCAAACAGAAAAGCAACCGACGTAATAATAGACAACTCTACAATCAGATATGTGGAACAAGTTACTACTTGGGTTAACTTATAACCTTTGAAAATCAGACAGAAGAGCTTCTGGGTTCTAAAAAAAGTGCTTAAAAACAAAATAATTCTAAAGAAAAAAGTGGTTAATATGTGCATAATACCAGTGATCAGTTATGGTGCCCAAACATGGTCGCTAAACAAGAAACTTTGGGAAAAATTGAGAGTGACACAGGCAAGAATGGAAAGAGCGATGTTGAACATTTAAATAATGGACAAAGTGAAACTATCAGAAATTAGACGAAGAACTGGTATGGAAGATCTGGTGACAACAGATAAGACCGAATGGAAGTCAAGGGGGGAGGCCTTTGCCCAACGGTGGGATTGAACGGGCTGGTTATAATACCCACAACACAGAAATGATGGTAAGTAGTATGCAGCAGAAAAGAAGAAGTACTGGAACTAAAACCACACAATACACAAATCAAACAAACTAAGAGCTTCAGATATTTAGGTGTCATTCTTAACCAATAAGGTAAATCCATGAAAACTAGAAAGTACCTACAATAAAAAGTAGCAATAAATTGTACTTGTGCCATATCAGACAACATTATAAAGAAAAAGGAAATAATTTTACTGATAAAACGGGACGAAATAGAATAAGAAACCCAACATACAGATCTAAGAGTGACTCAACTAAAGCCGATAGTCGAAAAAAAAACTGCTGGTTAGGATACTACAAGAACATGTAGCACAAGGAAAAGAGTACTTAGAAAAAGAAACATGAGGTGGGAAAAAGCCAAGAAGCTGTCCCAAGATATAAAAGAATGGAAAAAATTAATCGCAAACCTCGACACTGCTTAATGCGGTAACAAGAGGATTGACTACTAAGCACATTCACTTTTTCCATTGTAAATAGAAATTCTTAATAAATATCAGTTTTTCCAAAACCGGCATAAATGTGTCTACTTTTGTTTTACTTCGATGTTAGCAGGTTAGGTTTCTGCGTCACTCTGTGTCAAAACTGACGAAAAACCTAACCTGCTAACCTCGAATTTGACATAGACTTACAGTGCAACCAACATAAAACACCTTGTTTTTTCAATAGTTTATTAAATCATGGTAGCCATGAAAAGATGATCCAACTTTTTTCGCTGTTTGCTCTACTCTAACTAAAGTAGGTATAGTAGAAATATTACCCCAGCGGAAAAACAACCTCCTATCTCTAATTTTAGTTGCTAAATAAATGTGTATTATTAATTCATCAAATATCACAGCTAGTTATAGGTTAGGTATATTGACGGTTATATAACCTCAAACTTCTTGTTATGAAAAAATACAGTAAAGTTGCAACTCGACTAAAGTACGAATTCAGAATTAGTGTGTTCTATATGCATATAATTATATGCTCTTTGGTGCTACTTTATTTTTAGCTGTGATACTAAATACAAATCTAATGCATACTTATCTTAGGGAGAAATTATTATACATTTTTCTTTGGAAGAAAGAGTTGAATTGCCTAGTACAAAAGTATTTGAATACATATAAAATAAATGGTTTACGTGGAAAGACTACTTTTTATTTATAATTTATATCGGTTATACTAAAAACTAATTATCCATCAAAAGTATTTATTACTAATGGTTCAATATCCATAACATTTAGAGCGAATTTGGTTTGGCAGGTATCTTCATATACATTTTCGGTATGCATTACGTAGTTTTTTCAGTGTTCAGCTGGAATCTTCTCAATAACTTTGTTCCATACAGCCAGTACTTCCATAGGTCATGTGTTTGTTTTACTTACTTGTCATATTAGCATTTTGCTTCTACTTCCAGATGACCGTGGCATTGTCCATGATTATTAGTGCTGCTGCCTCTAAATTTGAGATAAATGTTGTTTGAAACACATTTTCAAAATTTTTGATGCCTTTCTATTGCACTTAAATATTAATGATTTGTTGATGAAACAGTTTTCATTTCCAGCATGAACTATCACGTATCTCAAACCACTGCTCAATTTATTACTCTGAGTACATTTTGACCTATCTTGCAGATCCTCCTATCACTACTTTTGCTAAATATAAAAAAATATATAAATACTGGCTGATAAATAGTTTCGTATTTTATCTTTTTGTAACAATTAAAAAATGAAAATCGTTTTAACTCTAATACTGGACAGTTTCATTAAGTAATTTCTGTTGTTTTCCCTTCTAAATTTGAATCCAATTTGCATTATCCACTTCCTTATTGACGATAATGAACAGCAGAACTCTGGAAACTCTTGTTTAGTGATTCATGGATATTTTTTGTATTAGTAACTGGTTTTTGGTCAGCGAACATTTTGTATGTCAAGAATATGGTTTGGCATCCAAGAATCGATTTCAGCTTTAACTACAGCAACTTGCTGCGACATATTTTCTGTGAATTGTCTATCGGAAACTCTCCATCCTTTCTTCAATTTGTATAACGCACCCTTTACAAGTTTGAATGCTTTTGAAGCTTTTTCGATTGCTCGATAATGACTACTATCTTCATTTTGAAAGTATTCTCGATTGATTTGAAATTCTTTTTATTTTGAAATGGAAATGAAAATACTGACAGCGTCAAACAGACAATACTGTCAGTAATTATTTTAAGTTACGGCGGTCAATTGTTCTGGTGATTTTTTGTTTCACTCAATTCGACTAAGATGAAAAGAGATACAATTTTTTGCTGGGGTAAAAGTTTCACTGTACACTAATGGCTAGCAGAGCCAGTATATAAAAGAGAGTAACGCCACGTCCGCCATGTTTATTCCTCTCACATATGCGTCACTTTGAGGTTTGTTGGCAATCCAAAATTTTACTTGAAATTTCCAAAACTAAGTCAATGTCAAGTTTGAGGTTAACAGGTTAGGTTTTGCGTCAATTTTAACACAAACTGACGCAAAACATAACATGCTAACCTTAAATTTGATAAAGACTTACAGTCTTGCCAATTTTAAGTAAAGTTTTAAACATAACTCAATCAGTTATTGCCATATATTTAAAGTACTACATTGCTAGTAGGGCCTGGGAACGGGCGAGTACTACGCGTCTTCTTCTTTTATTGTAGGCAGTAGCCTGTTTTTCTTCACACTAATTCTATGGAGTTACTATTTGAATAATAATTTATTATTGAACTAATTTTAGTGACAAAAATTCAATCAATAAGTGCAATTTGGTTTAGAAATCATGCAACCGTATAGTATACACGTGGTTGAGGAAGAAAACTTATAACCCACAATGGTCTTGTGGCAGGATACCTGGCTTTCGCTCAGGAGGCTCGGGTTCAATTCGTAATATTGGAAACTTTTTTTAAAATTTAATTGTAGTGTATATCTTCACGTACCATTATTACAAATAAATATATTATTATTACAAATAATAATGGACAGGATTCATTTTTGCCTAGAATCAGTTAAATATCATTTGGTTCCTGTTTATTCTATCTATGCCTGAAATTTCACAGGTTTTCTGTTTAATTATAGTGACTGAAAGACAAAGAAGCGTATTTTACTTAAAATTATCTGCACCGGCAAAAAACATCTGTCTGCACACCTGCATAGTACATCTGTTTAGCAGAGAAACAAACCCTTGTATAAGTTCAATAGCTGAGATAGAAATTTTTACAATGGAAAATTCTAGTTTGTCTTTAGTAATGTAGATAGCAGCATTGCGCAGTACAATAAAAAGAGAGGAACAATTGTGGGTGGTTTCTTATTTAAAACGCCAACCTTAAGGCACTTATACATATCTGTTCAAATTGGCCCATGTAGTAATTTTGAAAAACCTTTCAATTGTTTGAAAAGCACTTACATGTAGGTTACGTTTGATTGAAATTTTTGCTTGATTGCACCAATAAATATGTCAATTGAATAAAGTATCATTATATTATAATGAAATGAGCTTCATACATACTGAAATACCATTTTGACATTTTTTTAGGCTGTTTAATAGTTATGTTGATATTTGATATTTTTAATTGCTCACTGACTTGTTCTATTTTAAGTTTAAAAACCAGGGTTGTGGAGGCGGAGTCGAGGAATGGGAACTTTTTGGGGGAGTCGGAGTCGGTATAAATTACCCAACTCCGACTCCCCTTTTTTTTTAAAGCTCTGTAAACTTTCAGTGACTTTATTACTGACCATTTGAAGACTTAGACCCAGGGTTGATAAAATAACAATTTTTCTGAAAAAATTTAAAAAATCGATTTTTAATGATTTAAATCCGATTTTTTTATTGCAATCAAACATTTATCTGTTTTCTTATTTTTCTTTATTTATCATAGTTTATGATAATGCACGTGCACTATAAAATTAATTAATTCAAAGATGCACGAGTGTGCAGAGTGTGTTCTAGTGTTAGTGTTGCCACCGCTTATAAATTTAAATTCCTGCCAAACTATTTAAAAATTCCAACTTTTTCCTTATACAGCGGTTTTTCTATATTTTACAAGTAACTTTTTTATGTGATTGAGAATAAAACAAGGAAAGTACGTATTACCATAATTTCTTACTTTTATAGTGCATTTTATTTTTTATTTGGGTTTCACATTCAATAAACTATGATTTTAAATTTTATCTCTACTTAAAAGTGTTTTATTTTTTGTTCTTAATTTCAAACACTTGTATCTTAACTTTCTGTTACCTTGTTATTGTTAATTTGTGATTCTAAATAGCAAATATTAAACAAGATTATTATATAATTTATTTATTATAATCAACCACATTCACCAAAACTTGCGAAATTTCTTGTGAGCTGGTAAAGTTTCTAAGGTAGATGAAAAGGTATGTGGGGGTGGGAGTTATTAATATTCTAGTACCGTCGGAGTCGGATTCAAACTACTAAATATTAGGAGTCGGAGTCGGATTTTTTTTACCGACTTCACAGCCTTGTTTAAAACCTGTTCCAGCTATCATCTCATCTGGCCTTCCTCTTGCCCCTTGAGCAGCACTGTGCGTACTACATATTTTGGCTCTTCTGTTATCTTTCATTTTTTGTACTCATCCTCATCTAACTACATAGTCTTCTTAGTCACTTCCTGTATTGGAGTATGCATCTGTAGTGTGGACTCCTTTTTACTCCTAATTCAATAACATAATTGAAAAAAAACAAAAACGTTTTATGCGGCACATCCATTTCAGAGTAACCGGTGTATATCCCTAATTTGAACGATATGTTAATCTTTTAAAAGCATTTACTTTATAAACGTTGACAGGTAGCTTCATTTTTTCAAATATATAAAATACTTAATGGACTTGAAATCAATCCTGCTATGTTGGCAAGAATTCCCCTCCATGATTCAGTGCTTCACAGACATAGTAGAGAAGTCTTTTATTTATCTACTCCTGCATCTAATAGTTCCATCAGTTCTCCTTTATATAGAATATGCTCTGTGGCAAACAGAATATCATCCCATATTGATATTTTTCATATGAAACGTAATATGATTAAATCGGTGGCATATAGAGAACTTGAAATTATTTATTATTTATATTATATGTCTATGTACGTTTCGCAGTCCTTCCTAACTTGAATGTACATTTATAATTGGCAAACCTATCTATTTAGTTGTTTAGTTATTTTATTTTCTATTTCTGTCATATTATGTTTTTGTATAGTTAGGTATGTTTATTTTGCATTATATTTCAGTATCATAAATGTAAGTGGAATTACTGTTCTGCAATTAGCACAATAAATCATTATTATAATTAGTCTAATTCACATTTTTCTCTTTAAGAAGCTTAAAATGCGTGATTTGTTTAAAGATGTACTGTTCTCTCCAACCCAATTTATACCTTGCTAAAAACTCTTAGTGGCTATATCAGTGTACATAAATCAAACAAGTAGAGACACTCACTGTCGGTTCCTTTGATGTCAAAATACCGATTTGGTTGACCTTGAACGGCTCCTGGGGGGTGCTTTCCGATGATATTAACAGATGGTGCCACTACTTGATCACATATGATTGGTAGTAGAGCTAGTAACTGGCTCTGATTGGTAAAACTTTGTGCTGCCATCTGATAGTCAAGCTTAGAAATGCCCCCCGATTTACTGTCCCTGACACTCTAGACAGGTTTCAACTTTTGGGATGAGTGTCTCTACTTGTTTGATATATGTACGCTGGTATTTCTAAGCTTAACTACCAGATGACAGAGAAAAAGTTCTACCAATTACAGTGCCTTTATATAGACAGTGGCAACAATGGGGTGTCCTATTTTTGATTGGCTCCCTAAATCACGTGGTTTTAGCCACCATGTTTAGGCTAAATCACCTGTGATTCGTGTTATACTTTTGGCAGTACTGAAGTGTATTGTCAGTCTATGTCAAATTCGAGGTTAGTAGGTTAGGTTTTGTTTGTTATTTGACACAGACTGACGCAAATTTTTACCTGCAAATCTAGAATGTTTTCAGTATCACGTATCACAGTCAACTCTGATTAAGGATTTAAATGAACACCCGTTAGAAATTTGCCTAAATATGGCGGTGGGTGTGTGGCTTAGTTGTATTATCACCACTGTCTATATAAAGGCACTGTACTATCAATCAGAGCCAGTTACTGGCCCTGCTACCATGGCTGCTACCAATCATGATGTGGTAAAGTAGTGGTGCTATCTGTAGGTAATATCGGAAAGTACCTCCCCCCCCCCCCCCCCCCGGAGCCGTTCAAGGTCATTCAAATCGATATTTTAACATCAAAGGAACCGACAGTGAGTGTCTCTGTTTGTTTGATTTATGTACGCGGCTACATCATGTTATACTGACTCAGTTACGCCAACTTCTCATCATATTTGTTGAAACCAATCAGTAATCCATATTACAAAATATGTAATACAATCAAGCAAGGATTACCGACAAATCCAGACTATGATGCATTCAAATTATTAAGTCTGGACTATATTTTTGTTATACTATCTATGGTCAAGTTCTTATTCCTTCACATTAGTTCCTTTATGGCTTTCTTGCTGTACAGATTCAAGTAAAATTATTCATCTATAATCTGTAGGATCTTTTCTGTTACCATTTTTTTAATTTATAGAAATCGTAATTTGTTTTCCCAGTCTGATATTTTGTACTAAGAATTCTGCTGAGGTAGTTGTTCTGCATATTACTAGTTTGATATACATTTCTTACAATGAATTTGCATAAAATAGATATTTATATTCCTCAAAGCTGTAATTAACACTTTCTTATCAATGCATTAGTCAAGCAGGAGTTATCAGAATAACATTAATTTATCTCCAGCACAGCCTTGATTTATGTGCTTTATGAAGAGGTTTTACAGTATTTTCATTAGTCAACTAAAATTTCTACAGGTTGTATAAGAGATGTTAATTGCTAAACGACACTGCAAATGCAGCTATGAAATGCACTCTTGCAGAAACCTATATGTACAATTGTTCCTCCATAATTTACTAATTGAGACCTTCACATCTCTTTCAGGTTGGAACTGCTCCGATGACTCCCAGGCAAACTCATACGCGATGATCATCCTGGAGTTGCTCTTGCTGGTTCTCAGCAACCTAATGTTCCTGCCGGCCGTGTACATTGCCTACAAGCGACAGTACTACGTGGAAGCCATAGTATACTTCTCGACTTGTTTCTTCTCCACATTCTACCACGCGTGCGACGCCGGCGAGAACATCTACAGCTTCTGCATGGTGCGCCTGGCAGTGCTGCAGTTCTCCGACTTCTTTAGCGGCCTGCTCTCGATCTGGGTCACGCTGATTGCAATCGCGTACGTGCCGCATCCTTGGCCCTCCATCTGCCACATCGGGGGCGCCATCCTGCTCGCATTCGGCACCACCATCAACAAGACATCGCTGTGGGTGTTTGCGCTGCCCTTCCTCAGCGGCCTCGTCATTCTCATCATCAGTTGGTACCTGAGGTACAGGAAGACGGGCTTGCGGTTCCCCAGCAAGCGCTACATGTTCGTCATTATGCCTACGGGTATCATCATCGTGGCCGTGGCCCTCTTGCTGTACGCATTGCTGCAGACGCAGTCCAACTACAAGTACTTGCATAGCATGTGGCACATACTCATGGCCGTTTCCATCATGATTCTGCTGCCTGACAAAAAAACGTTTCTGCCTCCTGCTGTCGAAGCTATCGAGTGAGCTGTGTTAATTGCCGTAGAACAATATTTTTGTATTTCCGTCTTGTGACTATGGTTGTCCTCGCATCTTTCAGGTGCTTGTTACCTAAAGAAGTTCTATTAGACAAAGTATGTTAGTTTAAGCAAAATTGTGGATTGGTTTCGTGACGATACTTATTTGCAAAGATTATATTGTAAGCTTATCATGGAACCGTATTGTACTGTATGATATATTAGGAAATGTTATCAAGACTAATGCCCATTTGCATTGTAATATTTAACTCAGGATCTAAATTAGAACTGGGATTTAACATATTTATGTATTCGGTTGCACTACCACATCTAAGCATCTTTAGGTCAAAATTTAATCAATACCATAAACTTCATAAACAGATGTTATAGTAACCTCTAGCTAATTATTCTTTATTTCGATTATTAATAATAAATGTTAAAATTTCTATCACCATAAATCTGTGTGTAAAGATGCAGCAGTGCAAAACTGACTTCGTATCGCCTTCTTAAACTTAAACTCACTTTATTATGCCCCTGCGTTATTTACAAATAATGCAAGTGGCCACAAGACTTGAAAATTGCACATCTGGACGGTGCAGAAGTAGCACATAAGTAACCATCGTTTTGAGACAAGTCTATTTTTGGACTCAATATTTTAAATGTGGTAGTTAGAAAAAAAATGTGTCTTATGGCTGTTTAATATCTTGTGATATTTTTACTAATATCCAAGTGTTTTATTTAGGTAAAATTCCAAGTAATTAAGCACATTAGTACTACTAAACAGCAGTAACATCATTTAGTGTAATTGTCTGGTAAACAGACACATCCATTTTCTATTAGGAACAATTTTAATATGATAAAGAATTTCGTCCTCTTGATTGTAGCTGTGACTGCACAATATTAAAGGTAATGTTCCCGGTACTTGTCACTTTTACTAAACCCAGCTGATACGTTTTAGTTCATTCGTACTCGTGCCATTTTTAAATTCGACTATTCATATATATAAAAAACGGTGCCCTTTAAAGTGTTTTGCACTTTTTTAAATTCTTTTAATATTTATATGTATGTATGACCTAAACGTGCAATTCTGTTACTATATGGAAATGTTTTTATTGGACTGAAAGAACACATCCTAGCGATTTGTATACTATGTTAATATTAAGCTTGTTTGATCATTATGTAGTTATAATTTCAATAACCCTACTAGTCTTTCTACTCTGTAAGTACTTTAGTTGTAGATTTTGTTAGCAATTCCTGCTGGGTGTAGGTGAAAAAGGTTTTTGCATTTTTTTACATTTTATATAAGAAAACTAAACTAGTAATTTTAAGGTTGTTTTATTATGGGTTATATTTTTGATCCACATAGAGACCTACACTCAGCACACCTAATAACAGTAAATAGGAATAAAATATATAGTTTTCTAAACAAAAGTAACTTTTATACGTGACATGATTGTATAAAAAGGTGTTGTTAACATTTATAAACACTTTTATACTTTTATCAAAACAATTGCGTTTTATAAATCTACCTCATTTATTGTTACCTTGTTATGCTTCAGAAAATACAAATATGTGTACCTTCTAATGCTTTTATTATATTCACCTATTACTAACAATTGAAAGTTGTACTCAAATAATCTTGTGTTGGCTTATTTTATTGCATAAATAATTTTCTCAAGTTTTAGAAAATATGTTACCTCTAAAATAATTACGACAAGTGATCAAGCTGTAGAAAATATGTATCAATAATTTTGTTACAGTATCAAAATGACTTATCGACTCCCGCAACTGTGTGAGTACCAAATAACTAGACAAGTCCGGGAAATGTGCACAACGCTCACTTTGAAAATCGTCAAAAACAGGCTAAATGTCTCGGCTCAAATACGAGGTATATATAGCGTAGTACCAGATAAATGGGCACCACAAGATCCAACTCAGGAAACCCACGTTCAACCCAACCTTGAGGGTCAAATGGGGCAAAGAATACTCAAATAACTATTTTTGGAAGCCACAGCGCAGCGACAGACACAACAACCGACCTGCAATGCTTATCCGCCACGTCCGGGCCTTACCTTACATTGGTCGTAGCACAGTGACTCACAGACACCCTGTAAACACAAACATGCACAACACACAAGGGAAAATCGTAAGCCGATACAGTTAATACATCTATTGGGCCACTCCACGTGACGAAACAAACACCTTACAGTAGTACCGATGTAGTCGGCACGTATGACAATTTGTAAAAACGACTTATGGGGTACGCCCAGCTGGGAAGCGCTTTACCTAAAAATGGCGGCGCATAACTGAGCCGAACAACAAATCCAGATCGGTTCTAGTTAAACGTCGGCTTAGGCCTCAACAGGCGTGACGCGCAAGCATGAAATCTGTATTTGAGTTCGAGTCACCAGAACGCACTGACTTGCAGCAAAACAATTTGGAACAGCAATCGCTACATTTGTACCAGAGAGTACTATGCGTTAATTAAGCGTCAAGCGCAAACGTAAAAAGGTTAAGTGACAAGACAAGGCTGCCTTGCAGCACTTAGTATTAGAACACAAACATTAAATTTGTACTAGAGTGTACTCGGCATTAATTATGCCTCAAACGCAGACTTAAAAGGTTAATTTACAAAACAAGGCTGCCTTGCAGCACTGAGTGTTAGAACACAAACATTAAATTTGTACTAGAATGTTCTCTGCATTAATTATGCGTCAAGCGCAGACTTAAAAGGTTAAATTACACGAACATGCGGATGAAATAGTTTATTGCACAGATTTACCTTATTAGCTAGCTCGGCCTGCAGCTGGCGATGGCATTCAACCCAGTGTCGGTATGTCGCTTCGCCCCTGATGTGTGTGGCAGAGACGAAATGCTGCGACGTCCTACAAAATTCCCTTTCAAAGAGCGGAATGTGTCAAGGCCCCCTTGGCCATTACACAGATAACAGCGTAGCCGTTGTATGGGTCACTCAGGAAAAGAATCCCGTCTCACAGACGACGGCGGAAATGGGCTTCAACAGCCTACATACGAACTGACGCCCACAACGACTCGCAAACGGACTTTGCCATATCACAACACGAATGCTCACCAACGTAGCCAAGCAGCGTCTCCTCGCAACTCTGCCCAGAAAAAAACACTTGTGGCCCCAGCTGTGATCTCTCGCCAGCGAAACAAGTAGAAGCTATCCTTCTTGCACTCACGGGCTGAATTTTAAATAAATTGAAAATCAACGCTCTTACCGCTGATGAGGCACGCAGCTGCATGAAACAACGGTGTAAAGGGTGTAAAGATTTCGAATTATTATGCTTGATGCTAAGCGTTGCAGTATTATGTGATGAACTATGACTAAAAAGGACTCGAAATACAGGCCAACTCGCCAATTATGTACCAAAACTGTTTTAAAGATTTATGTAGTTAATTAAATTACTGAGAAGTATAAAATGGCCGACAATTTGTCTGATGCCGCTGAGATATATTCTTGTCTATTGAGATGACTGAAATCTCTTAACTCAAAAGAAGATGGCCAAGGTGCCGGGTTGACTGCATAGAGTTTGTCAGGCCATTTTGCAGTCTCCAGCAACTTAATTAACCACTTAAGCCTTCAGAGCAGTCCTGACTGTACTTCAAATCGCTTTTAGGTATTTTTCATTGCATAATATAGAAATAGAGATTTTGTACGGCCCTGGTAGCGTTGTCTCTAATTTGTATCATTTTGGGCATCCCTTCTAATCGTAACCGTAGGCTCGGCAGTTAAAAACGCCTCGAGTGGCGAACATTTTAAAATTCAGCCTGTGAGAGTGACAAGAACAGCTTGCTTATTTTCCCCGGTGAGCGGGGAAACGTCTAGCGTCTGTCTTCGCGCTCGATGCCCTGATTGGACAGCGGCAGCTGGCAGATGTTGACTTCACGAGAGTCGGCAGTTGGAGTTGGCAATGTGACACGGGCTAGTCAAGCGGTAGTACACGCTGGTGTAGGTGTGTGATGTAGAAACCCGTCGCAAATCCTTGTAGGAAGTCAGACTATATGTGGATTAGTCATAAGCAATTTTTCCGCGGTCATTTGAACATGGGATTCGAAGGTGACCCGACACGCTATTCGCTCTTCATAAGCGGACTCCAGAGGGGCTACGTAGTTTTCCGATTCATGTCATGTATGTCCAGGTGCAAGCCAGTCATAGCCACTGCGGAGGAGTCACCTTCGCTGCAGGCTAAGCCGTTGGACAGGTACCAGTTGTGTAATAAGCTAGTTGTGTTTGCATGCTCCTTTTGCCAAATCACTTAATGACGCCAGAGTACACTCTGTTTAAAATATCACGCTGTGAACTAACATTCTGTGTCGATCGCCTACTGTGCTCGCATGCTTTAATCATGAACAATATTATAGTACACTCTGTTTAAAATATCACGCTGTGAGCTAACATTTTGTGCCGATCGCCTACTGTGATCGCGTGCTTTATTCATTAACAATACCAGAGTACACTCTGTGCAAAAACTATCGTTAAATGTGGACATTTTTGTGTTGCGAAGCGACGCATACTTCTGTAAATAAATCAATAACCGTAGAGTACACTCTAACTAAAAATTATCGTTGTATGCGAACGAGTTAAGCTGCGAGGCGGCCGTATTTCTGTAGGACAGGGCGTTCTGGTGACTCAAGCCCAAGTTCAGGTTTTACACTCGCGTGTCATGCCCGTTGGGGCCTAGATCGACGTTTCGCATTACTCAGCCTGGAACTGGTGTTCGGCTCAACTGCGCTCCACTAGCTGTAGCTAAAGCGCTTACATGCCGTATGACTTTGTAACCTGTGTAACTTATCTGTTCGGTCACGGATAATGGCCCAATATATGTATTAACTATATTGTCTTGTTCTCTGTCCCTTTGGGGTTTGTGACTGTTTGCTTACAGGCTGACTGTGTCACTGTGTTACTACCATTGTAAGGCGATGCCAGGACGTGGCGGATAAGCACTCCAGGTAGGTGTCTGTGACTGTCGCTGCATCGCATTTTCCCGAAATAGTTATTTGGGTATTTTCCCGGAATAGATACTTGAGCATTCTTTCGAAATAGTTATTCGACTACTTCTCGCCCCGTTTAACCCTCCAGGTCCGGTTATACGTGGAAATTTCGAGTTGGATCTAGTGGCGCTCATTTCTTTGACAATAACCCGTATATGTCTTGACACGTTTGCCCTGTGGTGTAACGTTGTGAACCACGCCCATCTACCTGAGCACATTCGAGCCGAGGCCTTCAGCCTGTTTTAACGATTTTCCAGGGTGAGCGTGCCCCATTTCCCGGACTTGTTTAGCATTTGATACTCGACTATCAGCGGGTGTCATAAGGACAATTTAATACCATAACAAGTTACTTTGTCCTCACCTTCTGATGTTTTAATTCGCTCATCTATTCATCTGCATGTGATTATACAGAGCACAGAGAAGCACAATTGTACAGTTGAAACGTTATATTGAGTATGCAATACCTGCTACAAGTAAAATATTTGCTGGACAGCCAAAGCTGGCCCGATTCAGTTAAGTGCCCTAACGGTGACATCACGGATTGCAAGCTGTGATTAATGGACCCTATTAGGCTGGTCATAATCCAACGTGCATATTAACAATTTTGTAACGCAATTGGGTGGTTTATTCTTACTTTTCGCAAGTAGGACAGGTTCCTGTTGAGGGTTTTGTTGAACCAAAA